>CACKRE030005154.1:126776-138493 GCA_902602495.3 Ectocarpus sp. CCAP 1310/34
GGGGGGGGGGGGGGGGTACATTTAAACACAGAATAAAATATCGTCTGCCATTTGCTTTCATCACAACATCGAAAGTGTGCGTGTGAAATGAACCAGACCATCATCTACTTAGACCAAAGAATCAACGCTTGCTGCATGTTCTGCGCTCCTTACCATACCAGACTTGGCAGGGCCGCATATCCTGTGGCCAATCGTACCCATCGCATCCGTCATACATAACCCGAAGACTACGAAGGGAAATGAAAAAGCTGCATGACAGAGGCATTTTCGTCGTGTTTGGCCAAAAAGTCCGCAGCAGTATTCCTCGCTCTACGCCCAACGCCGTTTTTTCTTCTCTGCCGCGCGTGCGCGAAGCATGGTCAAACTACAAAGCCAACGCCTGCTTACACCTCAACGCGCCCGCTCCCACTTTTGAGGTCATCCCGTCCCACCGAGGGAGTGCTCGTGCGGGCACCCGGAAACGACACGTCCCACGGGACGGTTCGACCGTACACAGCTACATCGTGTGTACATAGCCCCTACCCTGGCCTCCTAGTCTCTCATGCGACTCTCAACCGGCCGAGAACGCTTAGCCTTTGTTCCTTTGGTGCTCTCGAGACTGACCCCGCCGTCACCACGGCACGGACGCTTTGAGTCTTCCCGGTCTTTCCTATGCTACACCAATACACAACCCTCGTCTCTTTCTCTCCGCCACGCTCGCTGAAACGACAAACCAGAACGTTGCCGTTCGAGGAAAACCGGATGTCAAATAGGGGAGCAGACATACCAGTAAACATGAAAAACTAGGAAAGCGGACATACGCTGCTGCTGTACTCCTGCGACAATGCACACACCAAAACTGACCCTCTTTCTCGTCCAACCCCCTTTCCCATCTAATGATGTGAACTACGTAGCAGCAGCGATCAGATTATCGCGCTTGCTGCGCCACCCGCACAGTACGTCGGAGGGACAAGAGCGTGAACCAACGGAAGAGGTCTTGCTGTCCCACCCCGCACCCCCGCCCCAACTTGGCGCCACTCCCCAAAAAAACCGATTGGAGTAATCTGCGGCCAAACGAACCGTCTCTTCTTTGTTGAAAACAAGAGACATCTTCCCTTCGTTTTCGCACCTGGGCGAAAAGCTGAAAACAAAACACCCAAAGTACCGTTTTTCAACTGAAGCCACACTGGAGTACGTTTGAGAGTTCGGGAAGGTCAAGATTGAACACGCGCACTTAGGGAAAACAGGCGGAACATGTTTCCAAATAAAATGGGACAAGGGACGGGTCGTAACCGCGCGAGAACACAGAAAACAAATCTCGCCTGCTCCATGGGCTCTCTCCCGCTTTCAAGAGACCAAACAGCGCCAAAACGCATCTGTACATGACAAGATGGAAAACACCGTGCGAAAGGAGTAACGGCTTCTCCACGCCGAGAAACCCTGCAAGACTACGTGGACAACGCGTAGTCTATCTTTCCAGGTCCTCCCCTCCATACCCTTCCCCCAGGTCGCCTACCCTAACCTACCACAACTGCTGTAGAGGGCAAGGGGGGCCCCAGTTCGCCGCAGCCTTTGTTCATGCGCCGCGAGTAGGAGGACCGGGTCTTGACAATGGAACACACGACGACGAACGTCAACCCTCAAAAACTGGCGAGGCGAGTTAACTCGGCCGAAGAAAAAACGTAACCACGGCGCGCACTCGCGCGTCACGAGATGACGCAGTTCTTCTTGCCCTTCTTCTTCTTCATCTTCCTTTGGTTTCGCTCTAGCACACACCGGATGGCCCCGTCGAACACCTGTCGTCGCCGTCCGCACCACGACGAACCGACAAAAGCCCGGATCGTTCGGCCGTGGCGATTGTGATTCGGGCAAATGCCGACACAGGCACGCCAGACGGATACAGGGAAGGAATAAAGTTTCCGTATCATCAACCTGCAAGAAACAACATGTTCTGGCGGGAAAGGCGTCTCTCTACAAGCAGACCCAAGCACACAGCATGGCACCCCAAACAATGCACCACGCCTGATTAAAGAACTCGAACGCGCTTCAACGTACTGAAAAAGAAAAAACACCGATGGTGTCAACCATGGGGTCAACACAGACGACCCACCTGTTTCAACCCATGCTGTGTGAGCGCGCTACACTCCAGGTAGCGGTACGCGTCGAGTTCCGACGCTAGCGCCTGCGCCTCGCTGAAGCTAACGGGCGTCTGCCGCCGCTCTGCCAGCCTCTTGCAGGCGTCCTGGTCGTCCCTCAGGTCCAGTTTTGTCCCCACCAAGATGAACGGGATGCCCTGAGGTGTGGCCGTTGCAAGTCGAACACGGTCAAATCACAGGCCAGCACTAATTCATACAGCCTAAGCAATAAAAACAGAAACATCTCGAATCTAGCGGTGTCAGCAAGCCCAACACAAGGGCGGGGAAGGGGGAGCGCGACCGCTATAACAAATGAAACGGCGCCAGATTAGCTACAACACAAGCCGAAGTCGGCACACACGCCGACGCAAAAGCAAGACACACAGGATTCACCCGTGATTAGCTAGACACCGGCGGGCGTGCATACAACAACCGTATACCGGAGAGAGACTATGTTGGCTCATCCTCACCGGAGCATGACTCTGTAGCTCTGGTATCCACTTGAGCTTCACGTTATGGAAGCTGGTGGGGTCCACCACGCTGAAACAGACGAGGAAGACATCCTTTTCGAGTCGGAGCCCGTTGAAGATGGATCCAAGTATTATCCGGCCGTCATCATTCGCCGCACGCGCCGTCAAGATATAGCGATTGGCGGGAGAAGAATAGGCATAGAGAACACAAAAGACACGGGGGTTAATCAGGCCACATCGAAAGGGGGTGTTCTCTGAGACATTTGCTGCGCACAAAATTGATATTTCCACAGCTTGCAAGCACCACATAGCACTACTCAGACATGCACCATGCTGATTGGATGCCGTTTCCTCGTCAGGACCGCCAATAAAACGTGGCAAGATCGGATGAAGTGAGCAGCCACATACTTAGCAAGCAAAAACGAGCTGCGTTTACCACGCTTCGTAGTACAACTTGGCCGGTGAGCAGGCGGTCTCAACCAGACAGCGATTTCGAAGGCAGAGACGACCGACGCTGCACCGAATTCGAATTGCCGACAAAACTACCACGAGGGTTGGCAGAGCTGCTCTCATGCGTGGGTGCGTCTACTATTAGCATGGAGCGCGCTAGTTAGCCGGCTGGTAGACGACAGCGCCAGCGGGTACGAAGCAAACAAGTGTGTTGTTCTCGATCGTACGCGTACTCTCCTGCATTGTGCAAGGTCCGGTTTGGCGGTGTTTGTGGAACTTGTTCTCTACATGTCTCTTTGGCGACAGATGCAACCTCCATCAAAATACTCAAATCTAGAGTTGATTAGGGTTGTTTTTCTGCTGTGATCGTAATGTGCATCTTGTGTCAGTGACGTCTGTATTGCTGGCTCACGTGCCACGAAATCACATGTGGCAAAAAGACAGCCTGTGCACCCGTCAACACCACAGCAGCACTGGCTTCTTTGTCCACATGCTGAAGGGGGGGGTGACACCGATTGGGGGAATGAAATGCTCGTCACCGACAACAGAAGTGCTGAGAACCTATTTCCAAGTGCGTCGGGATGCCCCTAGATTTTTTTTTTTTTACCTCTTTCGCGAAGAAAACAACAAACACACTACACGCACGGAACAAGTAACTCGGGTGCCCGTAGCGCCGTTCAACACGAAGGCGTCAACACCCACGGACTCACCGAGCACGGTACCGCGCTAACGTTCAACAAGCGGGGTGGTATCCGTGCGCACGTTAGGCGTCCATGCGTTGAGCGCATAGGCAAACACTAGCGAGAGCAGCACCGCGCTAACGTTCAATCAGCGGCGTGGGTATCCGTGAGCACGGTAGGCGTCCATGCTCGGTGCCTTTGGCGAACACCAGCGGCAGGAGTTACGCCAAGTAGAGGTAACAGCGTGACCTACCTGGGAAGATGCCGTCGAATACAGTAGGTGTCCCGGTATAATGCCGGTTGAATAGTGTGTCAAAGTCCGGAATAGTGCCAAACCGACACTATTGAGGGCTGCCCGCTGAAGTGCCGCTTCAGGCACTAGCAAACACCTCAATAGTGCCGGTTCATACCCCCCACATAGCCATTTTCAAGCCTTCCACACCAACAGGATTCGGAGACGGTTTACCTCCGAGCTACAAGCAAGCTCAATTTCTGTCGGTACGCGTAACGTCTTCAAATCTCATGGTTTACCGATCGACCAAGTTCCGCCACAGCAAATTTTGCCAATAGGTTGGGATTTCAGTAGTGAGGCGGTCGAAAAAGACGATGGTGGTAGTGACGAAGGATCGAAGGATGTGGAAAGGATAGCGAAGGATAGCAGTGATGATGGAGGAGGACAACATGGCGTTGACGGGAACAAGCGTTTCGAGCCAGATGACCTTCCTCAAAACAAACGCCGCAGGGGAGCAGAGTCTAGAGATGACGCCCTACAACTGTGCAGTAGAAATATTGGTGACGAGAGTAGTGGTGGCATATACAAGGAACAAGGATAACAACACTCCGAAACGAACGCGTGTTCAAAGTAGTAACCTTGGCAGACACGTGCAGTCCTCCTCTGTTGCTACATTTTCTGACCTATATCCGGAGAACATCCCAGCCTCCTCCACTACACTCTCTCACGAGGTCCCAGACCAGGACCTTGAGAAACATATATTTTCTGTTTTCAACAGCACTGAGACTGACGTCTTTTGGTTGGCCAGTCGTTTTTCATGCTTCTGAAGGCTTGATCTTCTCTCTAGCTGTTCTCGAAGGGACAGGGGAGTTTGCTTTCTTCTTCACTCCTTTGGATTGCATCTTCTTTTGTTGCGCTCATGAAAGGAGCACTAATACATCTATGTTGTACCTCCAAATGTACATCGGGTGTACATGATGAGTGTTGTCTTTCTTTCGTTGTCGAGGGGTGCCTTTGAGGTTGCCTGAAAAGTGCTACCTACGGCCTTCTTTGCCACAACAATGGTACATCATTTGATGGTGAAGTGCCTTTTGATCGGGCAACACGGTCTACGGTTTAAAGGCAGCGGCAACCTTCTCTACCTTAAATAGTGTGTGCGCTAAGGTGGGAAGAGAACAACGGTGCAAGTAATAAATGTATCTGTACAACGGTGCAAGAAATAAATGTATCTGGTCAAGTTTATCATAACCCTCACGTCACTACAGGCCGATTCAGCTCCGTTCTCAGCTCCGATCACTTTGCGTGCCGAAAGATCGCCGTTGTGCCGCGGCTAAGAGCAAAAAACATACATAGAGATTAGAGATCAGCAGGGAGACACAGGCAGCCCACCCCAAAAGCACGCGTATCAGCAATGCGCACAAGACTCGCATAATACAATAATATTCACCCATGCCTAATGTCTCTGCCGTGGGGCACATATCCTTTCCAGATCCAACCTACTGCCTACCGGTACTGCTGTAGAAATTTCAAACGCAAAATACCACCGGAGGGGACATAACAGCACCCTGAACATGTGATCAACCCGGTGCCGCATCCGCGGGGGAGAACAGAGAAAACGCACACCGGAGCCGATGTTAACCTACTGCCTCGGTGCTTGATGTTGCTGTGATTGCGGTGCGTGTGGTTCCCAGTATTGGGAGTGAAGGGTGGTTCATCTGCTGTGTGCAAAATTCGCTCGGGACTACAGCTGCGATCACAGCGCTCTATTTGTAGTACGGAAGGGTAAAATTGATCACGATTTTTATGCATTTTGTGCTGTAGTGGATGATGATCTCGATTCTCTGAGGCGGTTTCCCGTCAGTGTCTTCGCATTTAGCGCCGCTAGCATATGCGCTGGCCGTATGCTCTGTCCAAGGATAAGGTGGAGAACATGTGCCAACAGATATTGCTTGCACAGGTACATCCTCTCTGCGGACGGTCGCTGTCGGAGACAGCCATCCACACGTGCTCAGAAATTACTGCTGCTGCCGTACTGTCTTATGTCTCTCCGCATAGCTGCTACTGCTGTACAGCAGTGGTACCACTGTACTCCTGCTCCTCACCCTTACATATACCGCGTCCCCATCCCGGTGAGCCCCACACATGGACCCACCGCTGCACCATGCTTGCCGCCGTGATTTACGGGTGTGCACGCATGCTTGGAAGATCTTTGACGGCAGAGAGCCAGTTGGGGAAAAAAAACAAAAAGTTCAAATTAACCCAGTCACGCAAGAGTTAAAAGTGACCAAACTGTGTTATCGATAGGCTAGCAGACCCGCGAAACTTGAAGAAGCCCGCCCACGTCGCCCACCTCACAATTGATCCGTAAACCGTTCGTTTGGTTCTCTGGCAGCCCCGCAAAGCGTAAGCGCTGCACCCTGATATCGAACAGTCCTCCCTGGTGGTGCCAAGCCGGCACAATTGGGGGGTTTTTAGACCCTGAATAGTGCTGACTTGGCACTATTAAGGCACAATTCTAAATAGTGCCGGGGGTGTCCACCCCCCCTGGACACGTACGGGCACTGTACCGGGACACCTACTGTAGTCCTTCTGCCTTGTTGTTGTTATGCAGCTCCCCCCCCCCCGTGGCTGCCAAGAAAATCCGTTATACATGTATCTCGAACGGGTAGTTCAGCCTCTCTTTGATTGTACATGTGTACCATATGTTTGCATATGAACGCATTTCCATGCTTGTGAAAACCATGCTGAGCTCAGTCGAAGGTTCAGCTTCGCTGGGAGAGCTAGAACGCTTTGGTTAGCGAAGAGTTACAGCAGTAATTTCTCCTGTAAGAAAACGGGGCAATGCATCTCCACCGCGTGCAGAGGTCGCCCCCAAAACGCAAGTGTATGTAGTGGGTCGCATGCATACGAACCATGTGCTGACCATGTGCTGAAACATGGAACGCACTGATCACCTAACAACTTGCCCAAGGTCCGATTCTTACTATCCGCCGCGGGGAGGACAACAGGGACCGACCGAGGTTTCGGTTACAAGAAGTTTTTGGGTGAGCGCCCGTTCTTACGATCAAGTTTTTCAAGTTCAATACTTCGAATGTTTGAGCCCGAGGTTCACATCTCGTTCCGCATTGTAATTCCCAGGTAAATTGTGGTGTGGCGCACTCTAATATTGTCTCTAGGGGTGTTGGCCTTTCGTCAGGCGTGTGGGCGCTTTCAGGAACAACGGAAATAAATGGATCAACCATTTCATCAAACCAGTGTATATATTTGCAAAGAGATGGATTTTTTTGCGATCAGTATTGTCTGTTGCTTTGCTTCTGCTGGACGAGGGAGAACCCAAAACAGGATACGGGTGCAAGTGACCAACACAAGGGTCTCAAGATACGTATGAAGTAGCAGATATCTTCGTTGAACCAAGACTACAGGAGAGGAGTTGTACAACGCTACCACAGGGTCTGGGGGCAGTTTCTGTCTCTTGACTGTGTCGCGGTCAGAATGCCCAAGAACAACAATGTCGGACCGTTCCAATGCTGGCTCGCTCTTCTTTTTCTTTGTGATGGAGCAAGGAGCTAACGACCGGCCAAGATACGACTAGTACTTCGTTCGGCAATATCCCACATGTGCATATTGACCCCTCGGGGCCATTTTATTTGAGTGTACCTTCTTAGGGTAAGCTGGCCTGCGACCACGGGAATCGACCGCGTCGAGTGTTGCATCAACACGGACATGCGAAGGTACTGGGTAGAGAGTGATCGGAACGGTTTTTGATGTGAAGACGACAACAACAACAACAACGACAACGACAACAACAACAACACACAAATGATGTAGATGCATGCTTACATACGTGCATACGCCTTGTGTACATGATCGAGAGAGTTGCGGGGCCTGACGGCGAAATGCACAGCACAGCAGCGGCGGAAGCAACAAAAAACACTTCCCCCTGTGCTTCCTCGCCAACATCCGCCCGCAGTCACGCCTTCTTAGTATAAACAAAAGATGCCCCGACGGCGTGAGAGCTTCGTGAAGGCCTTCGCGGTAGATGTCACTATCTCTGTGGAGATATGATGTCGCATACATTGCATACATCCCCAGCGAAGGTATCTGCTTCGAGGGGTGGAGCGACATTGCGCATGTGCGCATATTTACGACCAACATGCGCATGTTGTGCCTGTAGTTTTTATGCATACTGCTTGTGGAAGTGTCGGTCAGAGGTCATGAAAAAAAGGCACCATCAATACTAAAAAGATTCCTCACAACAATTTAGAGACTAGGTAGACAAGACCTGCATTAATTCGGACCAACAACGGCATCTTTTTTCAACGCTCAACAGTCATGTGCAGTGAGGCGTCTGGAAGAACCAACAAATGACTCTGAGGTGGCAAAAATGAAATCGATTTGGGGATTGAGGTGCGATGAAGCCGTGAAAACAAGGTCGTACGCCCAGGTCCAACTTGGGCTGGCCGAGGACAGTGTCGTGTAGTGATTATTTCCCGCCGACGTCACTGCTCTGTGGGTTGAACAAACCATGTCACTAGTATAGCGGTTGTGTTCCGGTTTTAGTTCCTCGGATTGTACTTGTACCACAAGCGGACAGTTGCTGTTCTGGGTTCTGGCCGTCAGCAGCAAACAAACGCAGAACAAAAACGCAACGACGGCCTCCAATAAGCGTTGCAGACGACGAGCACGTGTGACGAGGGCATCGAAACAGCTTACCGTTTGGGGATAACTGAGAGGCCGGAGACGATCGTAATCTTCCTGCCCCGCTGTATCCCAAAGCCCCAGGTTAATCGGCTTCCCATCAACCATCACGTTAGCGCTGTTGTTTGCGTGCGCGACAAGAAGCGAAGAACGAACTGAGCTGCAGACATGTAGTCTAGAGCAGAGAATTGTTGCGTGAGCTTTTCCATCAAAAAAAAGCCCACAAATCGAAGTACAATCGCATTTCAAAAGCTCGGTGTTTCCTGGACCAAACAGGCGAAAAATTCACGCACCACCCCGCCGCCGCGTGATTTTTTTCAGGTTCCCATATCGGACCCTTGCCAAAGCGGGTCGAAGGGGTGTACCAAGCCAGTGAATTACAGAGCACAGACGAGGGAGCGAGGTTATCGGAAGAACTGATGGACTCTGCGATAATTTGACGAGTGGCATTTACCGGCAGACCAGGAAAAGAGCACAGCACATGTGCAACAGCAGGGGGCGTGTGTCGGACACCCAACAGAAGCAGCTGCAGCTTCGCGAGTAGGCTCCAACCCTGATCCAAACCTGACTTTTTTTCCTCTCTTTCGTCAGCAGACTATCTACCAAAGCCGACAAATGACAAAACTTTTCGTAGTGAAGGTAGGCCTGCTGCTGCTGCTGTCTCTCCCGTTGGGGCGATGATATGGGCGGCAAGTTGCCCCAGGGAATACAAAAAAGGGGGTTACTATGGAGATGGGGGAAGAGAACCTGTAGAAGAGGCATTCAAGTCGTTGGCAATGTCAAGACTCACCTATAGTTGTCGAACACCGTTGGGATGTACTCTCCGGGAAATGCGTTCGTCGTGTAGGAGATCAGCAGACAGGTCTTACCAACCGCACCATCTCCCACCACGACGCACTTGATGTTCTGCATAGCTGCTGCTGCCACTGCTCAAGCTGCTGCCACCGCCGCCCCACGCCGTGTGCGTCACGATGGGAGCTGCCTGCTACAGCTGCTGCAGAAGAAGTGCTTTGTGCTGATTTCCTTTTTCTGTTTCCCTGCAGAGTTCCTTTTGAGAGCGCCAAGCTTCTGTGACTTTGCCTGGGTGAGCCCGCCCTGTGTGCGGGAGCGAGATTCCCAATACCAAGCTAGAGGAAAGAGTTGTCCCCTTTCTAGATCGTGCGTGTCGCCCTAGCCGCCTCTGGGTATTCCTAAATTCGCTCTTTGCAGCGGTCCTCCACCCCGCCCGCCCCTCTCAGCAAAAGAGAATCAAAATCAGGAAGGCGTGTTCGAGTAACAGGGGCTGATTAACCGTTATATAGCTCCACGTGGGTGCGCCAATAAAAGGGCGTAGCATCTAGAGTCCCTGGCACTGACACACACATCAGCTTAGCCGCACACACGACGTCAACAGGAGGAGTGGGGGAGGCCAAGCGCAAGGTGGGAGGGAGAGTTCGTCACTGCCCTTGAGTTCTTTTCCATGTTTTTGGTGAAGCCGGGCTAGTAGTGATGGCAGGGAGATGTGTTTTTTCTCTTGTGCATGCTCGTTTGTTGTTTTCCTCTCCTGTGAGGTCCTTGCTTGGCTGTCTGGGGTCTCGACCTTGCTATGCACAGCAGTGAGTGAGAGACGGACCCTTTGGTAGGAAACTGCTGTTGTGCACGAAGAGGTCGCGGTCTTGCGCAGCTACCACATGCTAGTTACCTTCGTTTTGTCAGTCCGCGTTGGTCGGTCAGTGCAGCACGTATGCACATACGACACACACACGTTGTATCATGCCAATCGCCCACGTGTCTGTCTCTCCCCGTTGCACTTTGCACTTCAACGTAGGATTTACAACACATCCTATCCCCACACGCCACACATCAATCAACCACCACCCCCATCATTTCCCGCACCACTTACTCCAGTCCAAGCTGCACGCCCGGAAGCCTATCTTTGATACGATGAGGAGCGCGTCAGCCTTGTTCTTCGCGGCGCTGGGGGGGACAGGATTCTCGATCGGCGGTGCGGAGGCCGCAGGAGGGTTTTTCGCTTCCGCTTCGCCGGCCGGCGGGGCGGCGGCGGCGGCGCGACCAAGAGGAGGCTTCTTGCCCGGATGGGGGCTGCCTCGGCACGAGAGTGTCCTCGATAGGGTGAGTTGTTGATCCCCGCAATGATCAGGCTGTCGTCGTTTGTTGGCGCAGCAGCGGTGTAGGCGGTGGTGGTGGGTTTGCCGTTCTTGTCGCGGTGTACTGGTGCAGAGAGAATTGATACTTAGATCTAATACTAACTAGGTTTTGTTGGTGATATCGGAGTCGGTTGGTGACACTGGCCGTGGCGAGGAATCCTTTTTCTGGCTTTTTGCACTTTGGCAGGAGAGGGGCGATTGTGTTACAGAAGGGGAACGGCAGATATGCGTGGGGCTACACTCCAGGATGGCCGCTCTCTCAAACCAGCATTGTTGTATCGCTGCTTTATCGGGGTATGGTCTGTTTCAGTCAAAAAACACGTGAGCGCATTAAATCCTCGTCTCCGTTGGAAGCGACGTGCAAGTGCGTTGTTAGTAAGCTTGATCGACTTCATAAGTCGCGAGGGAAGGGATTGCTGTACCCTTCTCGCGATAAAAAGATCTCAGGCAGGAACCGCAGGAGGGGGTGCAACTCCCCCGTCCTATGTGACCCCGGTTGGGTCGTGTAGCTGGTAGAAGTGGAGGATAGGGGCAAGATTGGCAGACGACAGAGTCCAATGATGAGAGAAAAATAAATAAATACAACGCATAGCACACGTGTCGCCGTGACACGCTGGTGCACTGCAGCTGAACCAGACCCTACAGCAGTAGCTGCTTCTTCCAGCTAAATAGTGTCGTCTCGTTGGTTGTTGAGAGGAGGAGCACTTGGTTGATAACCTACAAGACCTTCATCATGGGTATGTGGGGTCTTCACTCATGAGGCCACGTGCCGCAACATATATATATATTTTTTAGAGTTGTGAATCGGTACGAAAAAACGATATATTTTACATCGGCTGCGCAGCAGCCGATATAACGATATTTTCTCCGATATATCGCCGTAGGCGATATATCGGAAAAAATATCGGGCGAGCGCAGCGAGCCGT
>CACKRE030005155.1:0-12460 GCA_902602495.3 Ectocarpus sp. CCAP 1310/34
TTCACTCCCTTTGTATGTGCGTGTGTAAGTATAAGAAGATACGAATATCCTGGCCTCCACACAAACGCCAATAATAGTGTTCGCTTGCTTGAGGCTAGGAGCTTCTCAGTGTCCACCATGGTTCCTTACTTCCCCCTCCACTCCTCATGAAACCCATGGGCGCCCCACCGCGTGTGTCTGTCCTTTCGCACGCCGTACAGTGTTTCGCTGTAGCTTCATACGTTCGCATCGGCTGAGCGAGAGGCGGGCATCATCACCACCACCGCCGCCGATGGCTTGTGGTTTCAACGAAAAACCCACCCGTATCTACGGAGCAGCGATGACGTTACGAAATGCGCTGCAGTACGTGAAAAAATGAGAGCGTTGATGTGACCCATGCACAACAATCCTTCCGTCCTTCATTTCTCCAGCACGAGGGAGGTACCATATTCATTCGTCTTAATGCTCTGGGCTTTGTGCTCTCCGCGTGTCGAAGACGGCAGTATGTAGGCGTTAGCCTGCATAGATAGATAAACCAGGTTTGAGCTCGCTCGAGTTTTTATGTGACAAGGAGACAGACGAGCCTGGAAGTAAAGAACTCTCTTCTTGCAAGGACGTTGTCTACAGTAGTCTATATCGCGTTCCGAAATTGACAACATGGTCAAGTTGGACAATTGTTTGTCGCGCCGTGAACAAGCGTCAACAAGCAGCACACCGCAACTGCCCGTGAACGTATTCCACGTAATTTTTTTTTCTTTTTCGGTCGAACCCTTGAGCCCGGACGGTCCCTCTCGTAGTTGAGATGTCAGGCGATGTTCTTGGATCGAGCGATGTTACTACGAAGAAACGATTTCCTTATAAGAAAAAGGGGAGGGGAGGAGGGGATGGAAGAAGGGAGAAGTGCAAGAACATAAAACATACGTGCAAGGCCTCCATCGAACCATGTCCACCCGGGGTCGAGCAGTCGGTGTTGCGGCACGTGTATGTGCATAACGGCCTTTCCTCCGAGAGCTACACACTGTCATCATTCGACTCAAATGTGAGAATCAGCCCACGTCGTCATCTACCGTAACTCCCGATGACGCTGCAGTCTTTTCGAGCGGAGACATCAAACGTATGCGCGAAACTCTGCCAATCGTCTCTCAAACGCGGAGGATGAAACGGCAAAAATTGCCCCACTCGTACACGACGGCGGAGCAAAAGCGGCCGCAGGGTGCTAGGAGCTGAAGAACAGATGATAAGACGAAAAATTATTGTTTATGACCCTTCGGCCGACGCACGCAAGAGAGAGCAAGAGCGAGGGCGCGCTCTCCCTTGTTTCGCCGTCGAGCCCGCAGTGTTTC
This sequence comes from Ectocarpus sp. CCAP 1310/34, assembly GCA_902602495.3. Classification (NCBI taxonomy): domain Eukaryota; class Phaeophyceae; order Ectocarpales; family Ectocarpaceae; genus Ectocarpus; species Ectocarpus sp. CCAP 1310/34. The sequence continues at coordinate 1,323 of CACKRE030005155.1, forward strand.
GTAACTTGTCTCTCTCGACATTCTCATGCTACCCGACCTAATCCAGAAGAAAACGTTACGCTCTCACATACACGTGGAAATAATCGGACTACAACACGCCGAGGCGAACGACAGCTAAGGGCCAGCAGAGAACTTTTAGTCCAGGCGTGATTAACCTCCTCAACTCGCCAAAAGCTGCTCCTATATCGAACCTGTTCGTCTCCATATTTCGGCGAAACAAAGCATAACTTGCGCCCCTGCTTACCGTTACACCAACCACACGTGGTTGTACAGACAAGGCGACGAAGCAGAACGAGCACACCACGGACAATAACAATCATCATGGGCAACCAACCCAACCACCCCTCTGGCCATCCGCGAACAGCAAAAATAAACAAACCAGCACACAGAAAGTCGCAGCAAGTCTTTTTCGACGTTTCAAAGGCAATCAGCCAGATTAGGCTCAAGACTCGAAAACTGTTCAGTCAACCCTTCCTTGAGGAGTTAGTCGTAGGAGAAGGTCACGGCAGCGGCCGGTGTAGCACGCTTTGTAGCCGAAGATACACCGCGCGTGATGTTACAGACAACCAGCCGGCGTTGAACGCGTGAAGTAGCCTAACATACACAGCATGATTTTTACAGACGATGAAGGTCAAGGCCGCGTCCAAGACCAGACGAAACCGGAGCCACCTGTCTTGTCCCATCGAGACAAACACCACAACCGAGCAAATGCCCGCCTTCCAACACTACTCCCGGGGAACGTTAGCCGCCTACTAGGGGGCGCGTCCCACCATCGTCCATGGGGAAGCAAATCTGCAACATCGTTGAACAACATCCTTACATGCGCCCTGCCGTGAAGGCTTTGCGCTCATCGAGTAGAACGTCAGCAAGCTGTCGCGGTCCCAGAAGGTAAACAAAAGCCGCAATCACCCCACGCGGGTGTGTAGCACGCCATGCTGCACAACAAGCAACAGCCAAGCTATAAAGCGGGTTTTCCACAAGAAATAAATCGAGCCCTCGTGCATATGGGGAGAAGCACGCCATGCAGCTCTATTAGCAACGGTTGCACATATGCCCTCCGCTGCCAAGACACGCGAAGGAGAGACTGACGAGAGAAATCCCGCAACACACTTTATCATCTCCGAGTCGCTGCGAGCCCGCCACTCATCAACTCATCCAGCGACCGCTCCCCTCCCCCCCCGCCGTTCGATACCGCCATCGTCTTGCCGCCCCATTTCGCGCTACCCCTAATCGGCTGCTGAATGTTCTGGGAGGAGCTCTTTTTCCCGTTCGCCACTCCCGCTCCTCCTTTGCCACCGCCGCCTTTTTTCTTTTTTCCGGCGATGACGCACGCCTCCGCCTCGCGATAAAGCGCCGGGATGTCCGCCGCCGCCGTCGTCGCTGCCGCCGATGGCAAAACAGGAGCGGCGCCGAGCCGTCCGCCACCACCAACAACCCGTAGGCGCTTGTTGTTGTTGGTCCACCCGCGCTGCTGCTCTTGCTCCGGGGGCGACGCCATTTCCGGGCTTTCACCACTAAGGTCGAGGAGAGGGGTGCCACCTGAAGACACCGTTGTCGGCACCACTGCCGTCGCCGCCGCCGGCCCCGTCGCGATCGTGAAACCGCCCAGTCCATCGGCAACGATTCGCCGTACCCCCCCGCTATCCTCACCCCGACCCCCGGGGGCGACGCCCCCGGCCATGGTTCCGCCGCTCTTCAGGGAAGACAGGTCCACCTTGCGCCTGCTCAGAAAGACAGAACGTGCGCAGCGGCGGAAAAAACGAACACGCGCCGGGGGGGGGGGGCTAAGAAGAGACCAAAAATAGTATCGTGGGCGCTTTCAGCCAATAACAAGCGTACCCGAGCGCGGCTGGCGGCATGACCGCCGCCAGTATGCTAACCTCCGTTGGGGAGGGCTCTCGGCCGCGGCTTGCCAGCAACGGGCGAATATACATGAGCGGAATGAATACTGCTGCCATGTCGTACCATACTTCGCAACCGCACCTACCGGCCAAATCCGACACGTTCTCGTCTACTCGCCCTTCCTCGTCGCGGAGGAAGCTGTTTCCCACATAAATTGTTGGAATCAAGCCAAGCCCCACCCCTATTTCCTTTCTCATTGTTACCTGCCAGCCATGCCCCGTTTAGACGTCCCCGTCAGCATCTGAAAATTTCCTCCGACGCCGCCGTTGCCACTTGCCGCCTCGAACGGGTCCGGAGCACCGGCCACCTTCAACATATATATATATCAATAACAAAAAAGGGAACAGCACCAAAGTGATGATGCGAGTTGGCCGGGCGCGTGCGCCTTTAGGCTGGGTGGGTAGTACTACATCAAATCCATCCCCCCAAAAAAATACGGTGGGCCGCGAACACGTGTGTGTTCATTTTGTTTTGTCTCGTCCACGATCGGCGTCGTCTTTTCTCGAACGTCGTCCGGGTGGGAAGGACGACGACAACGGAGGACGCACACGCGCGTGGGGCACACGCATAGACGTAGTGGGCACACGCATAGACGTGGTGTGTTTTTTATCCTGCCACAAAGAGTGTCGTGGAGTGTCTTCAAGCATGCTCGATGCAACATACAAGAAAATGATGCACATCCCCCTTCGGAAATCAGATCATGACCTATAGAAATGTTTTCCATCTTCCGTCGAAAGAGTCCTTTCATTGGTCAGCCAGTTAGGCGGTCGATGCTATTGAAAGAAACACACACACACACACAGACTGACGTCTTTTCATTGGTCAGCCAGTTAGCGCGGTCGATGCTAATAATAAAAACACACACACACACACACACACACACACACACACACACACACCAGGCCCACACATGAGCCACACACAAGCCGTTCCGCCCGCGTAGGCACAACGCGAACGCATGCATGCATCTGCCGAAAACTTCAACCAGAGCGTACCTGTGTTTGCAATTGTCTCACTTGGATCGGTCGTCGTCGGTCAAATCGGTAGGTAAGGCTCGTGTGGCCGGACTGTGAGAACGGCTACCCAAAAGACCACAACACTGCAGCTCTACGCCCACACGGCGGCGCAATCACGGGGCATCCGCAGTGCGCTCTCAAGCCCCCTCCCCCCCCGGTTTCCCNTGCACACACACACACACACACTAAGACTGACGTCTTTTCATTGGTCAGCCGGTTAGCGCGGTCGATGCTAATAATAAAAACACACACACACACACACACACACACACACACACACACACACCAGGCCCACACATGAGCCACACACAAGCCGTTCCGCCCGCGTAGGCACAACGCGAACGCATGCATGCATCTGCCGAAAACTTCAACCAGAGCGTACCTGTGTTTGCAATTGTCTCACTTGGATCGGTCGTCGTCGGTCAAATCGGTAGGTAAGGCTCGTGTGGCCGGACTGTGAGAACGGCTACCCAAAAGACCACAACACTGCAGCTCTACGCCCACACGGCGGCGCAATCACGGGGCATCCGCAGTGCGCTCTCAAGCCCCCTCCCCCCCCGGTTTCCCAGCCCCAAGTGTTGGGGGCACGTACAGGCGGCGGGCACAAAAACACGGCTGGTTGTCGTCGCTGTGTATTGAACTCCGGGGGGAGAATTGCGTTTTTTCTTGGTAGGATGGCCCGAGCTGTCGGTTTACACGTCGAAAGTAGTATTCCCGCATGTGGATGGATGGGTGTGTGTCCAGGTATCCCGCAAGCCTTGCCGCAGGGTCACTTGAGCAAATATCCGGCTAAACTCCGTGCTCCTTTCCCTTTGGGACGACCCTCGTTCTTTGTTGCTTCTTCCCTGCCCCCCTTACAACCAGGAAATACTCGTCCCACCTAATGAAATCTCTCTCGGCTCTCGTGCCGTGCATCCCGTGAACCCACGACTGCATGGGCCGCGGGGATGCTGTGCCTTCATCGATCGTTTTTGCCTCGAGAGACCAACCACACACAACACGCCCTTGACCTGCGGGGCTGTAGCGCTTAATCCCCCGCTTTTCCACCCCCTTTTCCCAACCCCTTCCACGGAACATGCCGTGTACAACCACCTCCTACGGCACGTGGTAGCGGTGTAGCTCCAACGAGCAAGGCAGGCAGGCAGGAAGGCAGCCGGAGTGGTCGGCTGGTTTGTCTCCCTCTAGATGTACGTGATGATCTTTCGGGCAAGCAAGCAAGCAAACGCGAGGAACGATGATTCCGGCGCCCATTCCTCAGAACGTTCCCGTGCCGGGAAGATCGACGCGAATGGGGGGCGACACAAAAGGCGGAAAACCCCCCACACGCTATGTAGTAGCTTTCCTTTTTGCTCTCCGCCAGGCTGTCCACACTCGAACGACGACTTCGCCCTCGCACCCCACTCCCACCCCCGCCTGGGGGGTCCCGTGCTTGCGCCCTTTCCTTACCTTGCGCTCTAGCTTGTGCAGCAGGTTTCGAGCGTAAACACTTCCGCCACCGCCACCGCCGCTGTTCTCGTACACGTGGCCGACTCCGCGTACTTTTCTCTTGCCTTTAGCCGCAGCAGCCGTGGTGCCAACACCGGACCCGCCAGATGGTACCGATGCTGATGCGTTCGGGTACGCCATCCTCTTAAGCATGGTCATCTGGTCGTTCGGTTCGGTTCGGTTCGGTTCGGTCGGCAGGCACAGGTTTAATGTAAAAGCGCGAAAACACTTGATAAACACTACTGTAGTTCGTAACATAGACCGGATCGGGGGCGATTTGGAGGGTGGTGGTCGTGTGGGTCCCGTGCGACCGTATGCATACATTTGTAGCTATTTCCGACCATTTTCGTACCGCGGAGAGCATTTTCCGGAAAAAGGAAAGGGCTACGGAAAGTTCGTCTGGAAGTTTCCAAAAGCGATGCCGACCATCTCGGAAAAAACATGAAGCCATCCGAGAAGCAAAGCTACTTCTCGGTGCTGCTGTCTGCCCTACGCACTGGTATGCATGCTTTAGCGCATTGCATGGAGCTTGCAGCAGTAGTATAACTGCGACCAAGAGACAGAAGAAGAATCGAATCGGCTCTCAACATGATCGTCAAACGAATTCCATCCGCATCCCTTTTTGTTTCACGTCATGCCCACCACTTATCCTCCTCTCGTGCATTACGTACCTGTTCGGGAGTGAGTGTCTGGCCTTGGTCCACCTTCCGCCTCAGGAAGTTGGCTAGTGCCTCATCCTTGTTCGATACGATCTTGCCGCCGGGCCAGGCGATCCTGTCGTGGTTCATGAAAAAGCATCGAGTGATGTATGCACAACACAGCACCAGAGGCGAGGGGAACCGCGGAAGAGGGTGAAGCGGGAGTGGCGTGTGTGTGTGTCTTGTGGGTATCTAGAGGAACGGCTTGAGAAAAAAAACAGGTGCGACACACAGCAGTATAGGGCACTTGTAGCGGGAGTACGGATATCACGATATCAGTAAATAGACTGGAGGGAGAACGAGCGAGCAAGCAAGCAAGCAAGCAAGCAAGCAAGCGAGCAAGCAAGCAAGCAAGCAAGCGAGAGAGAGAGAGAGAGAGAGAGAGAGAATTGGTGCACTCACGTAGATGCGAGTGAGAAACCGCATACCACACTCCAACACCACGGACAACTGTCACGAGGTTTGGCCGTTCGGTGTCGCTGTTTCGGACGAGGGGCCTGCAAGGCGGCGAGACGCGGGCAAGACACAGCTAGGAATAAACGCACATAACCCACAGCAGGCAATTTGTCGTCAACACCTTGGTGTTCCAAGTAGTATGGATAGCTCCAAATAGGCTGAGGGGTGTGTCTATGTGCGAGTGGGTATCCTTCAAAAACACACGCCTCAATCAGAGAACAACCACATGCAACACACCATTTTTTCCATCCCGTGTGGGTGTTGGTCCTAACGCCTGTCGGTATAATTCTGGATGCACCAGCTTATGTATTTTGACAAGAAAAAAAAATCGTACTTCGAAGTATCACTAAACAAGGTAGAGGAGAGGCCGACGAAGAGAACACAAACAACACGGAAGGTCACCGGTGTGTGTGCTATAATAGCCATATGTTCCATCCATTTGGTCACACATGAGTCTGGGCGTCGTTACCAATCTCTGTCGGGAAGTTACTTGGACAACGTTTATCGTGTCGTGTCTGGCAAGTGTGGGCATCAATCGGCGTATTCTCTGGGGCGAAATGGTTAGGTTGGTACATTACCTCCTATGTGACCCCGGTTGGGTCGTCTAGCTATAGTAGAAGTGGAGGATAGGGGCCAGAGGGGCAGATGACAGCGTCCAATGATGGGAGAAAAAAAAAACTTTGTAGACACTTTGTATTCGAGAAGAGTGCAACATTAACATTGTGTAGCTGCTTCCGCAAATACAATTAACGCCGGCCGACAGAGCAATGCCATACTTCACACATTCAAAGGTGCCTGTGGTATTGTTGTTGTTGTTGTTTTTGTCTTCACATTAAAAACCGTTCCGATCTCTCTCTACCCAGTACCTTCGCATGTCCGTATTGATACAACACTCGACGTAGTCGATTCCCCTGGTCGCAGGCTAACTTACCCTAAAAAGGTACACTCAAACAACATGGCCCCGAGGGGTCCGCAAGTCAATAGAAATCAACGACAGATATTCTGGAGTCCTCCACTCCCTTTGCGCGCTATGCGAGGTAACAACTGAGACAAGGGGTCACCATCACGGGCCGGAGAGATACGCATACATCCGGGTTGTAAAAACGTGAAAACTGATGAGCAACGAGATGCTCCGGAAGCATGTCGGCAGAAATCAGTCCAAAGAGTGTTCATGGGTATCATGGGAGCTTGAGAGGGATATACCCCTCCAAGACTGTACTCCCAGCTGCTTCAAGATATGTTGTGATTTGACCAATGGTCTCCCGTCCTTCAACACAGCAGAAGCACCTGAGCATACTGAAGTACGTGGCACGACGCCGCGACGCCGCGACGCCGCGACGCCGCGACGCCGCGACTTGTTTCTGCTAGAGAAAAGGTCCAGAAAACCCGTTCCTTCCCAAAAATCAGGGAATGACGATAGGGAAAGTACCCTCATTCGCACCAAAACTAACAAGCACCAAGCACTTGCGTGGCTGAAGTACACAACATACCCCGCCCGAGCGAAAAGAGAGGTGAAGGGAGGGGCCGCGAGTGGAGGCGGCGTGCTCTCTCCGTCCTGATGTGTCTGTAACGGCCGAATGCTGCTCTCGTCTGTCTTCCTCACCTTTTGGGCAACGGCGGCGGCGCGGGCCCTTGCCTCTCCCATGGGTTAGTTCCATCCAGGTCCTTGTTGAAAGCTCGCAGGCAAACGGTCTTGGACGGCGCAGCCATGGCAGTCAGGAGTCAGGAGTTCGAGAGGACAGAACAGAGAAACAGAAAGTTGATTTGTGTCGTGTCTGTGGGCCCGTGTTTGTCGTGACCTGTCGACCGGTGCTTCGCGAGGGCAAGGGGGTCTGGCCTTCGGTAGCATAGCCACGGCGCCCCCACAAAAACGTTCTCCGCGCAGGAAAACGCCTCGAGAACTACACCATATTTGAATTGAACGGGCGAACGCGGAAGACGGTACCTAGCGCTCGCTGAGCACACGCGCCACCGATGGTTGACGGCACCCCAGTAGCACACCCTCCAGCTATGCGAACCCTTATGGGCTCACACCATACCCTCTCCACCGCCAGCAAGCAGCCTGCAACAGCAGCAGAGCGTGGAGGGTGGATCCGCTGTTGGTTCCGCCGCTTCGAGCCCCCTCGTCTTTGGTTCCGAAGGCGCGACAACGACAAGCTCCTCTTGTCGTCCGCTGCCCAAGGTGCTGCCTTGAAGCGGGACCTCCACCGAGACGCATGATGTTGGTGGAAAGGAGGAGGAGAGGGGCATGTTGGTAGAGGTTGGTGTTGCACCTCATCTTGACGCTGGCGAAGGTGAAAATGGCGATGATGCTGCCTGCGACAGCCTCGCTCGGCGGCGGCGCAGCTCGTCGAGAGGGTACAAGAGTTGGCGATGGCACGCCTGCAGATGGTCCAGGCCCAGCTACTTCCGGTGAAGCTCTAAGCGGTGCAGCCCTGCGGGACATGTCTCCAGGTATGTTATCAAGCATATAATGGATTCGTTCATACAGCGCAATGTTCTTGTTGCCCATCCGTATCGCAGCAAAATGCAAACGTTGTGCTCCGACTTGATCCTGATGTTGCTTCGTGTGGATGGCAGGTGTAGAAGTGCTGTAACCATTGTTGTTGCACATACAAAAGTAGGACCAAGATGCGATCCGAACGGAGGATCTTACTGATGGTTGATCAGCAAGAGGCCCGACTATGGGTGCGTCCCTCGTGGCGCCACCTGTGGAGCTTGGGAATCCGAGACCCTCGGGCTTTGTCTCCCTCGCCCCTTCGGCGGCACTCTCTCTCTCTCTCTCTCTCTCTCTCTCTCTCTCTCTCTCTCTCTCTCTTTTGTCTCGCTCTTCAGAGACCCTCTCCTCTCTAAATCTCAAAGAAGAGAACTGCCAGCCCTTCGCAGTGAGTAAAGACTACTGCGACCTGGGCCTCCCCCCAACGAGGGAAGCCTGTGTCCTTATTCGCAACCAATATTTTGTTGACGGCCAGCCCACAACAACGGCGCGGTAGACCTTGCCCACGTGAATTCGGCCGTGTGCAGTAGGGGAGGTAGCGAGAGACCCTTGAGGAAGAAGTAAGGAACCTAGAGTTTCCCAACCTCGAAGACGGGACCGGCAGCTTTGGGGAGAAAACCATGGACAACGCCGTGAAAATGTTGATGGCCAAGACCCGACGCGGCTTCCGCCTGAAGAGGGAGAAAAAAACGAAGGTGGGGTTGGAGAGTACCCTTCCTCTAGTTGCCGGCAGCAGTAGTACCCCTTCCCTGACGTGCAGGATGGACTTGCTGTGTTGGTGTGCGGAAAGGTGTCTGTGGTAGTATTGATGTTGTTGGGCCGGCTTTCGGCTAGGCCTACCGTGTTCGCCGTAACAAGAACAGCGACACGCGGCGCACCCTTTTCATGTCGAACATCCGACAACTGCCGGCATTCCGAATGTGTTGCCGCCGCCTCCCCCAGCTTTGGACGAAAAAGGACGAGGAGGAGGGCTCCAGGAGGCGCAACAGATGGAGCTGCGTATCGATCAAGTGCTGCCACGGGGGGAAGCTGAGAAGACATCGCACTTGTGAAGGATGCGAGCGCTCGCCGCAACTCTAAGTCGCGAAAGGTATCTACAGTAGTATCTTTGTCTGCCTGGAGTGTTCTATGAACCGATTATGAGCAGCCCTCTCGCCACCGCGGTATCTCCGTACGCAGCTGTGTAACTTTCCCTTAGCGCGTCGAGTGACGAGTCAGCAGAGGAGGAGTCGAGATGGACATGAGGCTTGCTTTTCTCGCTGTTGAAGTTGATGTTTTGAATCGTCGTCCGAGACACAGCAGCAGTGCGCCGATTGAACATGGTCGCTGCACACTACGTGGACGTCTCGAGACACCATACGCGGTTGTGTCCTCTGCGCTGCTGCGCTGTGGTCTCCCTCTACAACAGGAACCAATCGAACATGCGAGCGTCGAGACAACCAATTAGTTGTGTGTGCGACTGTTATAGGACCTTTCTTTTCCTTTTTGTTTTGTTGGTCGCACCGCGGCCGCACCTCTGCGGTGTGATGTCCGATATTCGTCCACAGTGTGCGCGCGATTCTTCGAAGCATTCAGCCGGCAGTGTGTTGACGTTGTTTTTGTAGGTATTTCTGTTGTTGCCTGCTGGTTGCGCACCCTCTGCGCGGTGGTTAGTCGAGAAAAACGCCGCAATAAGGCACGTGGTGACTCCACGTGTGTATTCGTGCATTTTTTGTGTTGGAGTGAACGGAACGCTAAATAGCCATCGCCCCACGCGGACAGATATATGTATATTTCTCCTACACTTTCGCAATACTGTACCAGTGGTTGTCCCCTGTACGAATCCTAGGTGGGTTGCAACCTTCACGTGGGGCTGTGGTGGGCGAGTAACAGCGCTACACGGCAAGTTCACAGGCGAGTTGACTTGCGGTAAGTTGTAACAAGGTCGTCAGAGTGTTGCGCGACGAGGACGACACAGCAGTACCCTCGCGTTGTTGGAGTGTGCTGAGTTTGGACAGGAGCCAGGGCCGACCCCGCCTTAGCCTCGCGTTGTTGCCTCGGGTGTGACAGGAGCGCCGAGCCCGCTTGTTGTGGAAGCAGAGATCATGTGATGCCGCTTCGCCTCGCTTTTGTCTCCCGATACCCGCTGCGCAGGCAAACCTTGGCCTCGCGCACCACACCCCGACTTCAGGTGGAAAGGAGCACGAGCGCCCGCGAGCTTTCGACAACGTCAACGACGTGAGTGCAGAGGACATAGAGGAGGAGTCCAACCTCATCCGTCAGCTGCACTTTTCCAAGGTCACAACGAAAGAGATACACAAACCTTTGGCGGACATCGGAAAGAAGCTGGGGCCGGCCGGAAAGCAAATGTTGAGCGGGCGAGCGTATTGCTTTGCGCTAAGTTAGATTTGTACACGCTACCGAGACGGGGGGGGGGGGGGGGGGCACTCGGGGGGGGGCGTACTCTTATGTTTTGCATTCCTTAGCGGTTAGACCATTGACCATGCGTCCTCGAGAGGACGGAGCATTGTTCCCACAGGACCGATCACCGATGGCCAATCGTTCCTTTCTACTTTTGCCAAAGGTGGCTCAAAAATGTCTTCCCTAGTCTGTCTATCCTAACGATATCTCTTCCCGCCTTTTCAACCCACCTCCAATGCCCCAGTACAGCTACCGTCCTTTCCTCTCTATTCCATGCCTCAATCATCTCCCTGTACGTCCTATCTATTTTTCCAAGCTCAAGTCACGTACACTTCCCTCTCCTTCTTGTACAACGGACATTCCGCGACTACATGAAGACGGTCTTCGCATTCGAAGCAGCAATCACATTTGAACTCGTCTTCTTCGTCGTCAACCGTCCTATGTCTTCGTCGACGTTCTCGAAGGCCTATGTCCCCGGTCCTGAATTTGACCCTAAGCTTTGTTCCTGCATCCGTTGGTCCATGTAGGTAGTCCTTGAACCCTATTCCTTCCTTCAACATTCCGTACACTTCTAGACCCTCCTTATCCTTGGATTCTTTCCTTAGATTCTGTTCTTCTCTCTCGCACAAGCAACAGATATCTTCTCCTTGAACCCCTGTAGACCCTCCGTTTCCAGCGTTTCAT
>CACKRE030005155.1:41394-58180 GCA_902602495.3 Ectocarpus sp. CCAP 1310/34
GGGGGGGGGGGGGGGGGGGGGGGGGGGGGGGGGGGGGGGGGGGGGGGGGGGGGGGGGGGGGGGGGGCATACTTTCATGCTTCCCATGCCTGTGGATGTTAGACCATTGACCGCGCGCGCTCTCGAGAGGACGGAGCATTGTTCCCACAGGACCGATCACCGATGGTCCTCCCTTTTTTGCCAAGGGTGGCTCAAAATGTTTTTTTCCCTATCTAGCCCATCTGTCCCATCGACTTCACTTCCCGCTTTCAGCCCACCTCCAATGTCCCACCCAGTGTAGGACGGGGGCGGGTCGAAACTGTGGGGCTGACCGAAATGCATGAAAGCACACACCACCGTGCATTTGCCGTACACTTCACAACAACAACAACACAGGAACGGACCAGGAAGCCGGGGGGAGGGATCCGGCGAAGAAGCAAGCAGGTGGGGGGCCGGGGGGTACGCCAACAGTACCAAGGGTTGGCCAAATGCGAACCGGTATACAGTGGATCGTGCACACAGGCCAGCACGGGGTGAACGCCCGTGCGATGACACAAGACAATGAAGAAGGCGGCATGCAGAAACTATTAAGCCTCTCACTTTCCAACGAGAGGAATCTTGCGGAGAATCGCCATGCTTGTGGGAAGCCGGAAGGCGGTGGAGAGGAGGCTCCACTGGTCCATCTCCAGCTCGTCGTGGTCAAGCTGAGAGTCCATATTTTCCTGGAAGACGCGCCGGTTTCATTTCGTATCGACACCGACAAAAAAAACGGCCGAAAAAAAAAAAAAAAAAGAGAGCGCGCAGGAAACAAAAAACAAGCGAGCATCATCGTGCAACCCGGTGTATTGCTATTCCGATTACGCTTGTTCTTGTTTTTGTCCTCTCTCCCGGCAAGACAAAACGCTCCAAAATAGCGTAACGAGACTTACATATCGACCCCCGATAAATTTCTTGCCGGCACAAAAACAAACGGGTGTCACGGATCACCCCACGCGACACGCTGCCGAACCAAGAAAAATATACTGTTGGTCAAACATAAAACACCCATCACAAAAAAAACATCTCTCATGCATATATATAGTTCAAACATTTTCATCAAAAAAACATGCCGTAGGTCAAGCAAACATGACACTTGATTATTCAATAAAAAATATGTCATACGCATAGGTCAAGCACTTCAACTTTATCATACAACCATATCCTGTTATAGGTCAACTCCCCGGGGCACGTTAAGGAAATCACATCCCTGGGCTGCACCCACGGGTTGGGTTGCTATGGTATTTTTCCCTCCGCCAGTTTTCGCACAGCAAGACCAAAAAAAGCCCACTGGCACATCGCAGGTAGTACGCAAACGTCAACCAGCCCTCGTCGCCCCGCCCCACCGACATTGTCGGGGCAGCCTGATGTTGGTACCGTTTATTGTTCCGCTTCAAAGGCCAGTGTGCTAGCTAAAGAAACACACACAGAGAGACACATCATGGTGCCCTGTAGAAGCATGTTGTGTTTTCAACCGCGCTGAGACTGACGTCTTGTCGTTGGCCAGTCGGTAGGCGCGGTCGATGCTAACAGGAAAGACATTGCACACATACACATAGACTACACACACGGGGGCGCGCGCGTTCATTCATGAGATAAAACATCAAAACGACTGTAGTCTCTCGTCGTTCGTCACCCGGCAAGGGTAAGGGGGGGTTAACACAAAACTAAACGAATAAACGAATAACCCAATAACCTACCTTCAAGACACGGAGCCCCATTGACGACAGCCAGCCCTGGTGGTACCTCGCCGTGAAGTGAGCCTTGACTGCCGTCAGGAATCGCACCCTCGCCTCTGACATGGATCCCATCGTCAAGGCTCCGGACGTGATCGCCGAGCCGCCTGTTCGCCCCCCTTCTCCTTCCCCTTCGTCTGTCGTAGTTCAGATAGTAGGCAACGCAAGAATAAACGGTGGTGCAAGGGGAAGGGCTTGAGCATCGTCCTTCACGACGTTCCTAAATAGCCTTGCCGGACACAGATGCAGGTCTAGATAGAGCCAAAACTGTCTTCTTACCTCGCTCCCACACTGGACACAAAAAAACACACCACGAGATGGAAGGAAGCTCGTGTGCATATTCGGTGTGTCTTGACCGAGGTCGCGTGGGACTCAACAGATGGTTATGAGAATGTAAGAGCGAAATACCTCCGCTGGTGAACGGTCATGCACCACTTCAGGGACCCTTGCTCGCTGACAGAGAAACGGCTATTCTCATTGGCGTTCGACCAAGAACCTGAGAAGAAAACCTGAGAACAGCTGCAACAGGCGGGATAAATTTTATGCCGCCTGTTGCAGCTGCTGCTTTCAGGTGCTCTTTTCAGGTTCTTGGTCGAACGCCAATTGAAATACTCGTTTCTCTGTTCGCGAGCAAGGGTCCCCGAAGTGGTGAATAACCGTTCACCAGCGGTAGGCATTTCGCTCTCACTGTAATGTAGCGAGGGATTTGCCAAGCGTGGCCGACTTTGGTCGGCCGTGCTAGGTCGAAAGTGAGAGTGAGCCTCAGGGGCACGCTGCCATCCCCCGGCTGGTCACAGCAGGCGGAGGATCTTTCTTCTGTAATAATCTTCAGACCCCGAGAGCCTCGTTCGTAGGGTTTTGGAAATTTACCGGTTGCATGTGCGTCACTACCACTATCGGGAAGATAACACCTACATCCTGGTTTCCAGAGTGACGTGTTTTTCCCACCTGTGCTGCCCCCTGGTGGACCGCCCCGCGAACGCTTTCGACGGTGCCCCATCGAGAGCCTCGGTTTGTTCGTATCTTACCCGTCGACAGAAATGAAGTAAAACAAAAGCAAAGGAGGGAACGGAGAACAAAAGGCGGCGGTGTGGGAATGATCGTGGGTGGTTGCCAGGAGTGGCCCATGTTGCTGGCTACGGAAATATGCTTGGAAAACACCTTCTGATGTACGAGTACGGCACTCCAGGAATGTCCCATATCTTACCACTCTTAAGGAGTGGTCCTGAAAAGCAGGAAACCTTGCAAGGGCTTGGTGTGCGGACGAGTGTTCCCGCCCCTCAAGATAAATTATTGTCCCTCGTATAATAGTATCTTCCGGTACTAGTTTTCTTCTTTCTTTTTTTCCCATCATTGGACTCTGTCGTCTGCCCCTCTGGCCCCTATCCTCCACTTCTACCAGCTAGACGACTCAACCGGGGCCACATAAGAGGGGGGGACTGGACCCCCTCCTGCGGTTCCTGCCTGAGGTATTTTTATCGCGATAAGGGTACAGCAGTCCCTTCCCTCGCGACTTACGAAGTCTATTATGGGTTACTAACAACCGAGCGTTGCAGCGCGTCGCTATCATCCTAGACCAGGATTTATTTAGTGAGAAAAAAACTCACTCTGCCGGAACTCGAACCCATGACCTGGCCCTCAGCAGGCTGCGAGGCTACCCACTAGACCACCGGGGCGACCGGTGTACTGGTGTTATCTTGCGACTGCTGTTGTACAATCCACTTCCCCCCACCCGCTACACAAGGGCCAAAAGACTACGGTCGCACCAGCTTGAAAAACAAACACAAGATAGCATCGGACCAGCGCAACTTTCATCAACAGCAGGGTCGCTTTGGGTACACCTGCCCTGAAAAAAAAAAAACACCGACACAAACAGCAGCCACAACCATCACAACCAACAGCAGCAGCAATGGTGCCGCTTTCGCTCACCGTCGTCGTCGTCCGAGTCCTCGTACGGATTCCACTCCGGCGCGACCTCCGTCTTCGCCTTAACCTCGTGCCCGTCCCCATGAACACCCCCCTTTTCCTCCTCCTTCTCCTCCTCCTCGCCCTGCTCCTCCTCCCCCCCTCTCCCATCATCTCCATCGCCGCCCACGTCCCAGCTACCGCCGCTGCTCTTGAAACGGCCGCTGCCACTGCGGAAGGAACTACTGCCGCCGCCGCCGCCACCGCCGCCCTTACTGCTGCCGCGCGTTGAGCCGTCCATGGGCATTCCCACGTCATCGTCGTCGTTGTCGTCGTCGTCATCGTCGTCTGATTCCGGCCGCTTCTCGTCGTCGACATCCCCCCCGCCGTAAGGCCGGCTGCTGTCCCCGCCGCTGCTGTCCCCGCCGCCGCGCGCGTGCACACACAGTCATGGCGAAAAACCGAACACAACAAAAAAAAGCAGCGGGCAAAGACAAACGGATATTTGAGGAAGTCCCCTTGCGCATGGATCGAGCCGATGTAGAGAGGCTCGAGAAGACAAAGTGAGAGGTGGTTGAGGCATCACGACAAAAGTGAGGTTTCGGCGTGCAAGGTTCAAGAGTCAATCGAACACACGTGGGGTGGGGGGCCAACGTTGCCCTATGCACACGCAGTCAGTCCGGCGGGGTTAGAGCGCCGCTCTAGGCCTGTCCTCCATCGGCCGTGCTGCTTGTATGACGGAGAATAAGAAGGTGGAATTACTTGAAATTAGTATAGAAATAAAGTTTGTGTATCTAAATCGAAAATAAAACGGCCGATGGAGGACAGGCCTATAGCGCGCTCGACAATCTCCAGCTGTCGGCAACGCGGAACCGCAACATCAACACACAGGCGACACCAAACAAAACGACGGGCCGATGAGAGTACGACGGTCTGACTCGAGATCGAGATCGAGAGATCGAGAGAGACCCTCTTGCCGCAGGTGCACGCTTATCGTTCGTCCGTTGAGCCGACAACTCTGTCGTGGATTTTTTTTCGTGACGTGGACAACAACAAACTAAAACGTTCATATTGGGAGCTTTTTGCCTCTGGCCCCCGGATTTCGTCTCAGTTTCGCCTCAAGGCCCCGACGAGCACGTGCAAGGGGAGGTGACGAAAGGCGAAGCACCTTGTTGTACATTAAACTCAAAAAATCACAAAAAAGCACAACACAAAAAAAAAAAAAATTGTCAAAAACAACAGCGACGACGATGACCACATATAGAACACCTCCGGCCCCCTGTGCCTCATTTCGGTTCGTCCCTCCCTGTGATCATAACCCTTCTCCAAACACACACCATTTTCCCCCACCTGGGCGTCCCCTTCCTGTTGGTGAAGCAAGCCCCTCCGTGGATGGAGGCGTGCCCCAGCATGCCCCCCTCCCTCGCTTGTTTCATTACCTCCTTCATGTCTTCCTCCAACCCCTTGTGCCTGGATATGGTCATGTCTTTGTCGAGTCGGGATAGCCGAGCCTCCGCCTGAGGTGAGGGTTTTTGGCCGGCGTTTCGGCAAGTTTGGGTTTGCGGGTAAGCTCGTTTGGGTGACGGAATTGGGTACTCGTCAGCAACATGGCGTGATGCCCGCTGCTTTAACTCATCTGCTACTGATCACTCCGTGCGAACGTAACGTACGTACTACACCGTGGGGACTCTTCAGCAACACATCGTTCTTTCTCGTATTTCCCGCTACTTTTGGTGTATCGTTACCATTGGAGTCATGTTTTTCTGCAACTTACCACTCCATACGACGCTACATTCTACATGTACAAATATTGGTGGCTTGGAAGCCAATCGGGAGAGACTCTGACCAACCACGATGCGCCGCTACCACATGCCGTAAAGATAGATTGGAGGGGGGACAGACGCTAACGAACCTTAGCGACCGCCTCCCGAGCTCGGCGTCTCTCTTCCTTCAGCTTGTTGACTCCCTCCACCATGCGGAGCGCCTCTGCCCCGCCCCGGTCAGTCCCGAACAGAGTCCTTCGGGAAAATCACGTGCGATCGATAACCACGAGAAAAAAACAAAACTCGCGATTGAGAGAACAACTTGCGGATTGCCAGACATCTACACAGGACACAACAACAAAAGGTGAATCAGGACAAACAGCACAGCCAACAGAGGCATGCGCATGAGTGCTTAATGGAATGCTAGTTTTTCTCTTTTAAGCATGCGCACATGTCATCAACGACGGGAAAAGACAAAGAGAACATGTAAACCAGGAGCATCAGCCACAGGCAAACAAGTGAACAACGGCTGCAGTGCATGGCTGCTGCTGCTGTTGCATCGCGTCGTACCCAGACTTCGCTCCCGCTGCATGCTTGGCTATCTCCCTCTGCCCGAAGTCGGACATCATCCCCGACTCGTCCTGAAACCCTAGCATCCCCACGTTGTCCAGGTGCTTGCGGAGGGTGTGCGACACTGGCGTCTGAAACAACGATACCATGACAAAAGAAAAGAGACAGACAGAAAAACAAACGGGAATGACTTCAACCAAACAGATTGAGAGGTTGACCGACAAGGGGGGCTCAACATACATTCATCCATTTGCACAACGGGTGTAGCAACACCATGATTTTTGTGATTCGCTGACCCCCTCAAGCGCATCACGAGGCGACGTTTTCGAGCACTGCACTACTGTGTGTCGTGACAAACGTCGACGAAGCAACAGCAGTCGTGAGAAGTGACCTCGGAGATAGTGCCTCGTACACACCGAGGCTTGGCTAAGGGGCGCCGTGGTGTGTCCACGCTGTCCCACGCTTGGCACAAAAGAACAAGACGATGACACAACACCAGCAGTGACGACGACCACGACCAAAAGGACAACAACAACAACAACAACAACAACAACAACAACAACAACAGCAGCAATCGATAGGGTCGTGAAAAACGCAATGCGTGCCTCCCAAGCTGTCCCAGGCGTGGCAAAAAAATCATTCGTGACGACAACAGCAGCAGCAGCAGCAACAAGTAGAGATGAGATCGTGATAAACAAAGCGCACATCGTGCGCACCTGATTCGGGTGGAGCAATGTGTCTGGATCGTCTCCGGCGTTGAGGTTGCTCCAGGCCTCGGCCTCTAGTATCATGCGCGGCTCCGCGTTGAGGCGTTGAAGCTCCATGTCCTTGCGGTGCTGGTTGTCGTCTCCTGTTGCCGATGAATGGTGAAATTTCTGGGGAAAAAAGCACACGTCAAGAAACCGGTTATTGTAGTGATTTTGGTGGAACACGCATCTGCAGGAAAGTCCAAAGTGCAAGAGAGTGGGAGGGGGGTGTACTCATGTTTGTTTTTTGCAAATTTCCGGGAAAAGAAGCACACGTCAAGAAGGGGTTAATGTTGTGATTTTGGTGGAACATGCATCCGAAGGAAACTACCAACTCCTAAGTGCAAAGAGAGCGGCAGACGGGTGTACGCATGTTTTTCATTCCGTAGTTGCTGCTGTAGATTATCGACTACGCGGTCCTCGAGGGAACGGGGCATTGTTCCCACACCACCGATCGTTGCTGATGGCATAAGTTTCATTACTACTTTGCCAAAGATGGCAAAAAAAAAAGGTGGGAAAACGACACAACAGGGTATACATACCCTGGTCGAAAAGCGACACACCTGGGTACAGTCATTAACAGCAGTAAATGCACTCATATGATTGGGCAGCGCCCAATTTCACCCCGGTGCGTCCGAAAAGGCGCAGGGTATATACCCTTCTGTGACTACTTTTCCCAAAAACTGTACCCTGTTGTCGGAAATGTACCCTGACCTGACGGGAAATGAAACCCTTTCATCAATTATTTCCCCCGCAGGAATCTTCCCAACTCATTTTCCCCTCCAACCATGGGATACTGAACGGCGAATATTCCCGCCCAATAACAACCATGGCAGGAATCCATGGCAGGAATCAGTTTCCGCCCCTGCGAAACAACACCAACCATCAACTCTTCCGCTCTAGACTAAGCCAACAATGGCCGGGCAATACCCCAGCACAATTGTTCCGTTTGGAAACATGCACACACGCGTACGATACCCCGTGGACGACTGCTTGCCGCAGCCTATATGCGAGATGCACGGGTCACGCTATGAAAGCGAGACCGATCCAGCATGGTTGACATGCGTATGCATGTGCCAATGTGTGGCGCTGCGCAGAGCGGGCGGAGTAGAGACGCAGGACCAGCACACACAGACACGTCCCTGACATCAATCATGGAAGGGGGAGCGAGCAGCAGCGCAGGAGCGGCGGCGGCGAGTTCGTCCACCACGGTAGTGCCCGTTACCGCAGGGCAGATATTCTCCAGCCGCCATGCCGCGAAGGTCGCCGTAGCCGCTGAGCTTGCTGCCACCGGCCGTCCCATGAAGAACGGAAAGGGTGCCGGCAGTCGGCAAATCCACCTTGTGTGCAAGACTTGCACAAGTTGGGTTGTCAAGGGCTGCCAACAGAAGGGCGGTGGTTTCAACATCACGAAGGTAGAGGGCTCGCACGTCGACTGTGCTGGGGGCGGGCGGACAAGCTCCGCAGTCGTATAACCCCTGGTGGACCAGTTGGTTAGGGCCAACCCCAATATCGCCGGTCCCGCGATCAAAAGAACTCTCAAGACCGTGGGATTCACCGTCTCCGACTGGCAATCTCAACGCGCGAAGAAGCGCATCGCGACCGCTACCAAGAAGGATGAGGATGAAGCGGCTGCCATTTCGCGTCTTCCATCCCTTTTCCAAGGGGTCGAGCGCGATTGCCCGGGTTCGATTGCCACCGTCGAGGTAAGGGTTTGATCCGATGGCGGGTGCATTTGTGGTCTCTACCTGCAGCGAGAGCGGGGTAGAGGGGGGCCCCCGTGGAAACTTTTCGGAAAATTCCCAGCGACATAGAAGCATCAGCGAGGTCCCTACGTACTGGAGTGTGTGGTCTTAGTCTACGTAAGACCCCATGGTATGTATATGGTATGTATACGTGCGGTCGTGTGTAGACGATAAACGAATCCGTGGTGTCACGCTGCCCAGCTCAACGAGGATAGAGTGATTCACGTCGGAGAGATACTGGAGATGATACTCAATATCTTCGGATGGATGCGGAAACTTATCAGCCGATGGGGGGAAAGCGTCGATCTTCGACGTTATGATAAAGGTACCCGCTCTCTCGTGCGGTCTGGACGACGCCTGCAGCATCGCGGAATGCTACTCAAGGGGACGCACGTTGAACTGGTGGATGGAATACCTCTTTGGGCTTTGGGGTGTCAGCTCTTCTTTGTTCTGCGGATCTGCACTATGGGCAAAATAGCATGATTTGACGTCTGAGAGCGGGACACGATTTTTTGCACCGTAGTGTCGTAACGTATCGTAGACGACATATTTGTGGCGTGTTGTGCTCCAAACAAATATAGAGTTCGGGTCCCGCGATCAAGAGAACCCTCAGGTCAGGGAACGTTTCCGGAAACAGGGTACAGTTTTCGAGAAAAGTAGTCACGGCAGGGTATACCCTGCGCCTTCTCGGACGCACCGGGATGAAATTGGGCGCTGCCCAATCATATGAGTGCATTTACTGTTGTTTAATGACTGTGTACCCAGGTGTGTCGCTTTTCGACTAGGGTATACCCTGTTGTGTCGTTTTCCCAAAAAAGTTCTCCCTGCATATCCTGTCTTTTTCATCTCTCGCCTGCTCACTGCTGTGGGGGGAACATATACACCTACATCGAAGCAAAATAACTCTCAAGGCCAAACGCTGAGGGGAAGAACGGACACGATCTCGGCACTCTCTCACGCAACTGACCGACCGGCGTAGGTTATCGAGTGTTGAAGTGACAAAAAACCGTGTTGGGGGCTCGGCGACGTATCAAGAAAATGTGTACCGACTGCGACAAGCGCGGGGTAAAAAGGTGTATCCGCGGATGTATGCATATGCCTATCACACATTAATGTGCTTGCTTTCACTTGCAGCGAGACATGAAAAAATGATTCCCTAGCGACGAAGTAAACGCAGGACGAACAGCGATGACGTCACCGTGCAATCACCGTGGCCTACCAACTGGGAAAAACCCTTCTAGTGTTTCCACGGGAGGAGTAAGTTGGGTAGTCGTTTGGCCCAATAGCGGAAGGGACAAGTGATGAACGGCATCTCTGGTATTGAGAAGATCTGCATCCTTGCGCGAAGAGCCCGCAGCCCGGACTCAAACTCATTTCCCAGGGGAGGACAGGGCGGGGGGGTTCCCGGCCGTGACATCAAAGTCTCATCTCCAACGGTAATGGCAGAAGCAAACGTGACCGCTAGACTGACGCTTCCATCACATTGATTGGAAAGATACTCTTCCGTGCCCTTCGGTGTCGTTGTCGTTTACCCACCAACGCACCGTCCTTGTCTGCTTCCACCTGCCTACTACAGTCTAACAGTAGCACTCGCGTTGTGGCAGGCTCGTGTCCTTCGGTGTCCTTGTCAGCTGCTGTCTATGTACTATGATACCCTAGCGACAACTCGCCTTGTGGTAGGTGTACCAGGTGACGCGAAGCCTGCTGGGAAGGTCGCAGTAGCCCACCCCTCCGCGGAGACGCAGAATCCTTCGCGTGAACCACTTGTGTACCTGGTGAGCCCTGTGTGAAGCCCCGTGCAACATTGGAACGGCCATCGCCAAGGTTCAAGGTTTGAAGGCTGCAGCAGCTAACAAGAATGCCGCGTCAGAACACTGCGCGAAACGTTCCGGAAGATCCAAACAAGTGCAACGAATTCTCTGGTGACGTCACAAAAAAAAAAAAAGTTCAAATAGAACCAAGACACAAAACACACCACAAGCACAAACACGACCTTACAGGCATCCAAAGCAGCAAGCTTAACGCGAACTAAAATACAAAAAAACAAGGAACCCGGATAAACGACCCGTGGGAGAACAAATCGCCTTCAAGGAACGCATGGACATGTACAAAAATGCACATGCTGTAGCAGTAGCAAAAGATAAAAACAAGTCACCTGAAGGCCAAGACTCCGTGAAGACCGGCCTCGTTGACAATACCGTCCCGTATCATGTGGATATCTTCCTCTTCTTCCACGGAGAGGTTGATGTTGCCGTGCCTATTAAAAATGTACACGCCAGGCACGCCGGTGAGCACGCGAGTAATTGCAGTTGCATTGCCATCATCTACTTCTAGTCTTTGTCAATAGCACAGCCATGCATATGATTCTCTCAAACGTGTCGCCTAGCACAGCAGCATCCAATACCGGGAAAAATCCAAAACTTCAGGAATCGCGCGCTCACGACGAACCGACGACATTTTTTTCCCAAATCGAAAAAGAGAACCCAAATGCTGTTCCCGTCCATTAAGTCAAAACACATCAGCTGGCAGATCCAACTTTTGGCCGACCTCCATTCATATAACCAACACATACAGGTACACAACCTCCCGTCCCTTTTCGGTGTCGGCCAGTCAGGGGAACCCATACAGAGCCAGTCAGGCGCCTACAATAATAATCGCCGATAAATCTCCATGTGTTGTTGGATGTAGCCACGTGTCCAACCTTATTCGATGCCAGTACATCTTGGAGGTAGACACGGGGAGATATCGCCAAACCATCTCCCAGTCCGCGTCTCCGAGGAACCGGTCGCCTTTCAGAAGGTCCAACTGTTGAAAAGCACAAGAAAAGGAAAACGACAAAAAAAAACGGGCGTGGGAGCGGTGAAAAAATAAAACTTTAATAGGGACAGCATGACAACCCCCGAAAAAGAGAGAGAATAGGCGCGTGTCTACAACAGACCAAACGGTAGGTCCTTGGCAAAAAAAAAGTTTCTCCACAAGACCATCGCAAGAAAAATCACAACCCGCAAAGGCGTATCGGCAAGCGTGGACAAGATCAGACATCGATACCAACTGGCGTGTGTGGCGCGTGTGGAGGCTAATAATCTTATCGGAAAGCCATGTAGTAGCCCTTCAGTTAGCGCAACTACTATCTTCCATCGTGGACAATCATTGCCTTACGATTGTGAAAGAAAACTCGTTCGTCCACACACACGGGGGTGGGCGTACGCACGCTGTGCATGCCTTAGCTGTTAAGACCATTGACCTCGCATCCCTACCATGCCGGGATGGGGGGATATGCCGGGTTTTCGCCTGCCCAGGATAAAATTTACACTTACATTTTTCTGTGTGTGTGTGTGTGTGTGTGAAAAAAAGAAAAATTGAACGGGAAGATTAGATGAACGCCACACCTTGTGCTCAAGACGAGCTTCGATGGCCGAGCACGCTTTCGTGAAGACCTCCGTCTCCGCTGTCGTCGACCTTTAGAACGGGGGGAAAAAGAACAGGAAACAAATAACAGAAAACGGAAAAATTAACGAAAAAAAAAAAAGAAGGCGAAACCAATACCACAACACAACCAGGAGAGCACGAAAACTCCATAACCCACGACTTTCAACACAGATTCACAAAGGAGAGAACATGGAGGCAATCGCCATAACTTTCTCCCGACCAAAACGGCATGGCCCAAAAACACCCACGACCATCGCAGAAACAGCAGCACGAGCACCAACAGCAACACCGACGTCAACACCAACGTCAACACCAACAGCGCCACCTACAGCAGCACCACCAAGGCCAACCAACCCAGCAGCAACACAACACCGACGTCAACATCATGACGACCATAACTACCACCCACGGCAGCAGCAGCAGCAGCAGCAGCAGCCCCACGGCGGTTACAATGCAACATACAACATACAACACATGCCTGTCGAGGCCCAAGGCGGAGACGAGGTATCCGCAGAGCGACCCGTTGATGATGAGAGTTAGGGCCGCGATGCCCGCCACGTAGAAGAGCACGAGGTCTCTCACGTGCTCCGAGAAGCGGTCGTCTTCGACCACGATCAGGGCCAGGGTAAGCCCCACAGCTCCTGATGAAAGAAGAAAGAAACAGTTGAGTTCGAGGCAGAACGCGGAGGAAAACGATGGAGCCGTGAAAGAAAGAGGGAGGTGTATGCTAATGTAAACGAATGCCGGGTTTTCGCCGGCGCAAGCTACGTTACGCGGGGATGAACCAGAGGTTGGTAGTCATCCTTGCTTGAGAGAGGAGGGTAACTCATAGTCGTGCATGCCGTAGCCGATAGACCATTGACCTCGCATCCCTACAATGCAGGGACGGAGCACGCCGGGTTACGTAGATAACCCATCTCAAACCGTGTACTAAGACACGTCGTTGGAAAACACGCAAAAGCGCCGAACAGTTGGAAACCTGTGAGACAGACCTAAGACCAAGAAGAACGAGCTGCTCGAAAGAGAGCGAACAAGACACGATTACGCTTTGTCATCGGCGTCCAAAACATAAATTGCCCCCGCCCTTCTCTCTCCGTCCTCCCCCCTCCCTCGGTATCTATCTCTCTCTATCTCTCTCTCTCTATATATATATATATCTCTCTCTGGCCCTGGCTCTTTGCCCTGCTCCCTCCCTCCCTTCCTCCCTCCTGTCTTTCTGTCTGTCTGTCTATCTGTTTCTATATCTATCTCTTCTCTCTGGTCTGCCTGTCTCTGTCTCTGTCTCTGTCTCTGTCTCCATGTATCTCTCTTGAGCGTACTGCCTGTCTCACCCCTGAGGCCGGCGAAGGCGAGCACGATGAGCTGCCTGTAGGTCATGCCGTACCCCCACTTCGTCAGAACGGGCAGGAGCAGGAGAACCACGACCGACCGGACCAGCTGCAGCAGCACGTACAGCAGCACCAGCAGCCCCCACTCACGCCCCTGACAAAAAACAAGGGGAAAGAGAGTTCGGAATGACGATGCGACGTCATGGGATGCACCACACAGCTGTACTACGAAAGCCAAGAGGGAGGCGGCCTGATAACGGACGATCATTGGATGCACCACAGCAGGGTACTCAAAGAGTAGAGTACAAACGCGGCGCCAGGCAGGTGGGGGGAGCAAAAACGCTGACAAATAAAAACCGAACAAACTACATCTTCACGACAGACGTGGCGGACGAGACGGGCGAGAACTGGCATCGATGAACCGTAGCATGCGGCCGCTGTGTGTGCCGTTTATCACCAAAGGGGGCGTTTTTTTCGATCATCTGTGTTTACCACCCCTCTCTCTCTGTCTGTCTCTCTCTCTTTCTCTCTTTTTCTCTCACTCCCTCTGTCTGGTCTGGCTGCCTCTCTGTCAATGCCCCCCCCTCCTCCCTCTCTCTCCCTCTCTTTCCCTCTGGCTGTCCCTCTTTTCTCTCCCTCCCTCCCTCTCCCTCCCTCCCGCTCCCTCTCCTGCTCCCCCCCCCCTCTCTCACCCCCAGGGTGTCGTTGAAGATGGCCTGGTCGCCGATGATGAGACCACTGACGAAGAAGATGACCGTGTTGGCGACGTACGTCGCCATGGACCAGAAGGTGTGCATCGAGTGCTCCACTCCGGGGGAGATGCGGCCGCCGGCGTAGAAGGACATCACCAGCCCCGCCGTCACTGCCGCAAGCACGCCCGAAACGTGCAGCTGCGGTTATCACGACCATTACGTCACAGTACGCGGCATCACACGAAGGGAGCGGTGTGGAGCGTGGGTCGGTGCAGAGAATGTTGTGAATCTAGCTATCAAGGGTGGACGGTGGTGATCTTGCTTGGAAAGGAGGAAAAGAATAGGGATTCGGCATCTAGACTGCAACCTCAAGAACGCAGGTACTATACACCGAGTCATGGGGAACCGTATGTACCGTGGCACGTACCGTGGTAGCTTCGGAGATGATGAAGGAACTGAAGCAGACGATGACGGTCACCGTGATCTCGGTCATCGCGTCGTCGATGATGTATCCCAGCAAGAAGGAGCCGAACATGCCCAATGCTAGGCCGACCATAGGGCCTTGATGAACGAATGAAGAACCAGGGTGGGGGTATAGAGAAAGAAAGAGAGAGAGAGGGAGGAAGACAAACCTTGTCAATGTTACAACCACATCATGACCACTATCTCAAGTCACAGCCGTCGCTCGCGGACTGGTCTAATGATCTTCGATCAGCTAATTGACTCACGGTGAAACTGCCGACAAACAAAAACCTGCTACACACAAGCCGCGCCTCCGGAGTGGGCTCATCAGAGCATAGTAATAAATAATGCCATGAAGGCGTGATGCAAGATGTAAACCATAACCATGTGTTGGTGTGGATAAGCTGCCAGCGCCATCAGTGACGTTTTCCAAGCTCCAACAGCTCTCACACAGCTCACGTATATTTGACTCGAAGAAGAGTCCAGCGAAACTCAACAAACAAAAAAGAAAAAATTACGCATCTGTTCAAAGTCTAAGGACTCAGACTGATTATCATGGACGCTAGAAGTATGGTTCAGACGACAAAATAAGCATCCGCCTCCTCGTGGTTTAAGAACCCTCTGCCAATGGAAACGGTCCACCTTCTTGTGAACGCGAACACGAGAAAGGGAAGCAAAAACACAAAAACGAGACAATAAAAAAACAAAAGAAAAACACAGAAGAAGGGCCAACACTTACCGCCGAAGGACATGCGCACAGCCGTCACCAGCACCTGCGCCGGGCTGCTGTCGGCCACGCCCACGAACGCGTCTCGGAACACGATGAACACCACGATACCCGTGGCGTCGTTCAGCAACGACTCCCCCTCGATCAACACGTTCAGCCGCTCGGAAACACCTGGCCGGTTCGTTCGTTCGTTCGTTCGTTCGTTCGTTCGGTTAACTCGTCCGTTCAGTCGTTCGCTCATCGAGACATGACCAGCTAGTTGGTCTTGGTCTTGTACTACTTGCAAACAAGCAAGTACGCATGTTAAGCGAAGGAGTTCTGGATAGCAGCGATAGTGATGGCAGGAAGGAGCAGGGATGGCGGTTTGGAGAGAAGGGGGTGCCTGCGAGGGGGCGCACCAGCACCGATATAGCAGATGGCGCAAGGCCAGCACATCGTATCTCGAAGCAGCAGCAACAGCAGCAGCAGCAGCAGCAGCAACACTATCGACAGCAAACTCTCATCGTCACCACGCGTCAGCACCGACACCTAAACAAGTCTCCGACGCCATCCAACAAGTCAACTCCGTCATGAAAGAAAACTCTCTCGACCAGGGAGCACGCAGGACGACAGGAAGACCACACAAGGGTAAACACAAACAAATCACATTGCAAGCACGACAAACAGCCCAACACCATCTACCCCCCCCCCAACCCGTTGTACGCCAACCCCCCCTGACCTAGGTCCTTGAGCAAGGCGACCACCGCGACGGGGTCTGTTGCGCTGAGGATGCCCCCGAGCATGAGCGACAGGTTCCAGTCCCACCCATAGGGGAAGACGTACTTGACGATGCCGGCCGTGATGACGGTAGCGATCGCCACTCCCGGGCCAGCAAGAGTCACAACCTGCCCCCGTTGTATACAAACATACATTTTCGCCACGACAAAAAAGCAGAAGCAACAAAAAGAAACAACGAGATTAGAGCAAATTTGTAAGAAAAATAGGAACAAAATAGAACGAGCACGGTAAATGGGACCGAGCCCGTGGACGGGTTTTCCTAGTGGAAAGGAGCATTAGTATTCACTCATTCGGCCACGAGCAAACCGAGCGCCTCTCCCCCCCGCAAAAAAAAAGGCAGACGAAAGCAAAAGCGAATTCAGGACAAACTCCGGAAACTTCCCATACAACACACCTGCTTGCAAAGCATCATCAAACAAACCATCTCTGATGATAATTCAGCGTGTAGGCTTGAAGTAGACTCAACCTTAGCTTAGCCCGGGATCCAGCCGGTTTCCTTCCCACTCCCTGTAAGACTCCAACATACCCGCCTTCGACTACTGCTGTGATCATATGTAGAACGGGTACAGTACTCTCTGTGACTACATGAACATTGTCGGAAAAAAAAACGCGTTACCACGGAGAAGACGTGCCACCAGAATACACAAATGAACTCCTGCTTGCCTGCCAGAACTCCCGCTGGAAGATGTGTACGTCCGTCTCGAAGGCCGACTCGAAGATCAGGATCGGCAGGAACACGAAGAGGATAATTTGGGAGTCAACACCGGCCCTGGAGAGAAAAAGGTGGAGCACAAACAACATGAGAAAAAATATTTAACGTATCGTACCCCCCCCTCCCCCAGGCCTCGGTGTTTGCCATCGGGGTTGGGTTTTCGTCGCCTGGCAACGACGT
>CACKRE030005156.1:0-14779 GCA_902602495.3 Ectocarpus sp. CCAP 1310/34
AAGTGAAAGTTTTCTGAGGTACATCTGCAATTGTCGGAAGGCAAAAATAAATAAATAAATAGTCTGACACTTGACGCGGTCGATTCCCGCCGCTATCACAGGTAAAACTAAACAAAAAGTTATACAAGAATAACATGGGCCCGAAGAAGGGTCCGCGTGTCAACGACAGGTTAGTCTAGAACCCTCCGCTCGCTTCAATACGCTATGCGAGGTAGTAACCATACACAAAAAGCAAAAAAAAGCAAAAGAATATTCGAGGCGACCTCACCCGCACCCGAAAAAAACGTCAGTCTTCGACCAGCAATTCTCACTACGCCCATCAATGCGCATCCACTTTTTTGTGGCGAGGGACTCTATATGCTTTCAAGAATAGAATACCGCCAATCATCTCGGGAATCGATTTCTTTCTTTTACATAGATGTAGTACGCACGATTGCACCCGAATGAAAATGAGATCACACCAGAACGCGCTCCGCACGCTGGGAAAGAATCCGGGACCAAATGAATTCGGACCCCAGAAGATGCGCTTTTCACAGAAGGTTTCCTCTCGAAAAGGACCGCCTACGTATATATGCTTTCAAGAATAGAATGCCGCCAATCATCTCGGTAATCGATTTCTTTCTTTCACATAGATGTAGTACGCACGATTGCACCCGAATGAAAATGAGATCACACCAGAACGCGCTCCGCACGCTGGGAAAGAATCCGGGACCAAATGAATTCGGACCCCAGAAGATGCGCTTTTCACAGAAGGTTTCCTCTCGAAAAGGACCGCCTACGTATATATGCTTTCAAGAATAGAATGCCGCCAATCATCTCGGTAATCGATTTCTTTCTTTCACATAGATGTAGTACGCACGATTGCACCCGAATGAAAATGAGATCACACCAGAACGCGCTCCGCACGCTGGGAAAGAATCCGGGACCAAATGAATTCGGACCCCAGAAGATGCGCTTTTCACAGAAGGTTTCCTCTCGAAAAGGACCGCCTACGTAGGATTTTAAGAATATCTAGAAAATAATGGGGAGGGGGCACGTAGACCCAATCCCTAACCCTAACCCTAACCTCAAAGCACGGATTGAATTCTTCATCCCATATGTTTGCTTAATCAATTTTGCTGCGTAGACTACTGCTCCGAAACGAAAGAGCCGGACGGGAGAGAGGGAAAAAGCAGAGGCGTAGCACGCGTTCGCCGTCATGGACATTTCATAGGAGTCGTATTTGTGGTGGTGGCAGGAACCTCGCTCTGCGATCAGGTCAGAAGAAGGCCACCAGTCCCCGGGTCTCTTCTGTTGCACCCACCCATGGACGCAGCAGTAGTATCGCATGTCCTGTAGTAGACAACTACTGCTGAAAAAAATGGAGACCACAAATCATACCGACAGGTGGGTGGGTTGTGGGTGGGCGGGGGACCCTGAGAAACAGTGAGACACAGGCAGTTTACATCCTCACAGTTTCTTGGTGGCGACGCGGACCCTTTTTTGTGACTCTTCGACTAACAACTGACTGTGCTGTTCGTGGATGGGTGGCGACATGGCGACACAGACAGACAAAATCTAGGATTTGACGTCGGTCTTATCCACCGCAGGAGGTGGAAGCTACTCAAAGTCGGGGAGGGGTCGTGATTTTCAGTTCCCTACGGAACCGTGCTTGAGGCGCCATTAGACTTGCACTGCCGTAGCCGAGGTTATTGTTAGTCGGCAGGGAAACACAAAAAACAAAATCGTTGACGGACCGGACCCTCTTTTTTTCAACTGGCCAACTGTTATTTGGATGGCGAGACAAATTCCGGTCTACTTGTCCGTCACAGGAGGCCAAAGCTGATGCTCAAACTCGGGGACGGTTTATGGTTTGCGGTTCCCTACCGAACCATACTCGCTTGGGCCACCACGTCATCATGGACATGAGAAAAAAAACATCCTCCCAGCGAAAACTGTTGAAATTCTTGGGTGGGTGAGTGGGGGACCCCAAAACAATGAAACAGTGAGTGGCGGTTCGCGATGTTCTCGAGCCCCACCGGCGAAAAAACACCGTCGCCGCTCTGAAACGTTGGAAGCTGTCGCACAACACTGCATGTGCGGCAAACCTTAGGGGCCATGCGCACACGGAAAGAGGCGGCGCCCATCGCCTCACATGCAGCAGCCGGGTACACGGGTATAGCCTCCTACTCAGCAAGACGCAAAACGGTTGCTGTTGACGTTCGATGTTGGGACACTAACGGCGAAAATGCGGCAGAGAGAGAGAGGTAGACTAAAGGAAGAGAGACTCGAAAAGACAAGGCATGAACTCTCGAGAAGGCACTCACTGTCGTCCCTTTGTCCCACCGTAGGCTTAAACACGTGTAACGGACGGCGACATCCGATGTGCGCTCAGCAACAAAAAACACGACAAAGGAAAAATAGTCGTCGTTTCCGAACTGCTGCTGTGGAGATATATGCCTCAGCATCTACAATCGTTTCAACACTAGACTACCCTTTCGAATACCCCGCTCATCCGGCGGAAAAGTGGGAAACACGTTGAAATCCCCTCCCGGCGTTCTTGATCCGCAAAAATGAGCAACCTCTCCACCACCCGTAGGGTAGTAGTTGTCGGCATCGAAGATTGCCCAGCCCCCCGGGACGAACGCAAAATATCTACACCCGTCGACTATGCCTTTCGGCAATCTACAGCTTTTGCTTCACCTCCGCCGCAGCATAGAAATGATCTTTCGCATCCTGGACGTGCGTCGAAAGATTCGCTTATTAACGGAATACGCATGTTTCTTTGGCTCATCACCCCATCTGCCTACCCGTGGTTTGCCCTTCTCTTCGATACGTTTGGCCACGATTCTTGTGCGACATGCTGCACGCCAGCTCATGGCGCCCTCGTCGCCATGCCTCCGCCATCCTCACGGAGTATGGAAAACCCGAAATCATGCGCTTCCTCTCCCTATTTCTTTGCGGACGGGAAGGGTAACCTCATCGTGATGAGACACTGCTCGAAGACGTGCACTTCGACCTTGCCGACCTCGGGCCTATTCGTCGACGACATCAAGTGAAGGCCGAGTGTTGTGAGCACTCATTCCTTCCTCATGAAGTTGAGCTTCCGCGCAGGGTTGCAAATTTGTTGGGAATACTCTCGGGCGTGGCGCTTTGTGTGGCGGTTGACTATCTCCCAGCCGTAGATTGCCTTTGGTCAGCATATTCGTCAGGTTTTAGCCCAATATCGCGATGTGGTGGTTTACTACTATTATGTGTCTGTGTAAATATAACCAACCGGCAGGTACGTGCGTAAGTTGGAACGGATGTAGTTGATATTTCGTCCGGCAGGGGAGAGGGCGCAACCGAGTATTGCGTGTGGATGGCAAAGAACATCATACGATACACGGTATTTTTTGCCATTCGTGGAGCATAGATCAATAGACTACGTTGCAAAGATTGCCGGCTCGAGCGGGATGGAGCGGATTACAAATGCTTGGGTGCCGTTTTTGAGAAGACAGGGAAGCGTTGTTTGTCTGTGATGTGCACCGTGTGTCCTGACCTCTTTGTAATTTTTATCATGGTTACAAGATGTCGTGTTTTGCTGGACGGTCGTGGATCAAAGCGGGTGCATAATAACGCGCAACCACTAAAAAAAACTATTTTTTTGGCCGAGGCTTGTTTCTTGTTTTGTCTACGGGGTATCACCATAGTGACTATACAGGTTTAGATGTAGATATATATCTTGCTTGAGCACTTGTCTTGAAAGCCAAGTTCTTAGGTTTTGGATTTCTTTAGGCTCAAGTTCTTAAAGTGGCGGCGCGTTCTGTATTTCGCACGGCTAAGCCACGAGACGATGATGAATGAACATGAAGCAAAAAAAAGAGTCCCGCGATCGAGATGGCAAATGAAACAACATAGTGTACCAGTACAGACACAATACTGAAATCGCGGCCGCATATTGACTGCTTGCAGGGTGCGATTCGAGCCGCCCTGGCAGGGTGGACCCCGTCCAGGGTGTTCAGCATAGACCTTGCAGCCGGTTCACCTTTCTGCCGTTGACAGGGTCGGGTACCCTGGCAAGGTGGTTTTTTGGCCACCCTGGCAGGGTGGCCATATGGCTACGGTTGTAAGTTGGTGGAGACTTTCTTTCTTTTCTGGTATAGTCTAAAGTGGTAATTGTCAAGGACCCGCCCACAGGCATCTTGATTGAGTTTTCTTTGGAGCCAGGGTATTTACCCGATAAAATACACACCATTGGAAAGCTACGGACCAGGGCTTTCGAATGAACCTACTTTAAGCTTTCACAGACATGTTGGTGACGAGTTATGTCCAATATACCGTTTCACCGAAAACGCGGCGGAACTAGTAAATCTCGATTTCCCGGGCCCCCACCACCCCTGCGAAAAAAGAAAATACACTCTTCAAGTGGTGTGAACTTGTTTTGACGGAAGGTTATGTTCAGTTTGGACCTCATATGTATCGCCAGTCTTCTGGCAAATTCATGGGATCCTCACCTGCACCCGATTTTGCCAATATATTTGCTTACATGCATGAACAAAGGTTTTATAAAGAGGTGGTTGCAGAGTTCCGAGAAACACAACATAGTGGTCGTACCCATTATATGTACCCTCGAGTGTTCATTGAACAATATGGCGTAAGGACTAAGAGATATATTGATGACATCATCACTATCACTTTGGCCTCACAAGCCAATGGTTTGAGACTTAAGGATGTCATATATGGTGGTGATGCTCCGTACGATCCACTTGGCATAGGCATGAGTGAAACGTTAGGAGGAATGTATGACCGACTGATTGGTGATGGAGACGGCAATCTCATCCCTAACAGTATTGAGTTGATCCAGGAACAAGTAGGACATAGTGCGCACTTTTAANCACTTTGGCCTCACAAGCCAATGGTTTGAGACTTAAGGATGTCATATATGGTGGTGATGCTCCGTACGATCCACTTGGCATAGGCATGAGTGAAACGTTAGGAGGAATGTATGACCGACTGATTGGTGATGGAGACGGCAATCTCATCCCTAACAGTATTGAGTTGATCCAGGAACAAGTAGGACATAGTGCGCACTTTTAAGATATGGAAATAGTCCAAGACTTGGCAGGCTCTCAAGTGCAAATGTATGATAAACGAGACACGATGAGTTCTCTGAAGTCGTATCGCCGATTCCCCCACATTGAGACTAAAACTAGTTATCATTCGAAGTATGCTGTATTACATAGTCAGTTGTGTAGATTTGCAGTTCGTTGTACACGTGTTGAATATTTTGAGCGAGCGGCAGCTAAGTTGATGAGAGATATGTTAACACACCATTACAAGGCGAATCTTTTAGGCACTAAGCTACACGATTTCCGTCAGGTCTTCTTTAGGAAATCACGCATACATGTTAGGGATTCTTGGCGTACAGAAGCCAGAATACAATTTTGGTATCAAGTAGAACGTAAGATTTAGTATGTTGTTTACCATGCGGTCGATTTATGACTTTTATTTTCTTGACTTGTGGGGGCAAGGGTAGATTAAGAGCAAAATGACAGGATGTATATTGTCAAAGGAAGTACAGATAACCAACGATGTTGGTATCAACGCAGGTAGCCACTGTTAGACCTCGAGATTAGACCGCTAACGACCAGCAAATATCGGCATAACAACCAGCCCAAAAAACATTTTTTTTTTCCTGACTCGGTGGCCGAAATATTATAATCTTGGATTGAGACCGGGATTCAACAATCAAAAGTGCTCGNTATGTTAACACACCATTACAAGGCGAATCTTTTAGGCACTAAGCTACACGATTTCCGTCAGGTCTTCTTTAGGAAATCACGCATACATGTTAGGGATTCTTGGCGTACAGAAGCCAGAATACAATTTTGGTATCAAGTAGAACGTAAGATTTAGTATGTTGTTTACCATGCGGTCGATTTATGACTTTTATTTTCTTGACTTGTGGGGGCAAGGGTAGATTAAGAGCAAAATGA
Organism: Ectocarpus sp. CCAP 1310/34; assembly: GCA_902602495.3. Taxonomy (NCBI): domain Eukaryota; class Phaeophyceae; order Ectocarpales; family Ectocarpaceae; genus Ectocarpus; species Ectocarpus sp. CCAP 1310/34. Next base: position 5,958 of record CACKRE030005156.1, read on the forward strand.
CAGGATGTATATTGTCAAAGGAAGTACAGATAACCAACGATGTTGGTATCAACGCAGGTAGCCACTGTTAGACCTCGAGATTAGACCGCTAACGACCAGCAAATATCGGCATAACAACCAGCCCAAAAAACATTTTTTTTTTCCTGACTCGGTGGCCGAAATATTATAATCTTGGATTGAGACCGGGATTCAACAATCAAAAGTGCTCGCCCCAGGTGGAGAGTTAGCGCTTCAACCTTTACAACACCTGTCTACAGATCATACTCTATGAATCACCCGGTTTGGATTTTTTGTCTGCACCCCGGAAGACTGAGAACATACGTTTTATACTGGATTTTAAAGGCCTTTGGCCAGGTTTCTCGTTTTTTTCCCGTTGAGTTCGAAAAACTGAACCGGGTGATCGCTTCCTTTGGGTTTTGCGCACACACCGCAACCAACCGCATCCCGATCCTAGCTGTTGCAGTAGAGAGATTGCAAACGCCTCAAAGCCTCTCATGGGCACCGCTGGACGCAAAAAGAAATGGACAAAGGGGAGGAGAAGAAAAAGCTTCAAGGAACAGGGCGAAAACGTTATGGCGCGAACTGGTATCACGTTTTCCCAAGCGGGAGTTGATGCGCGCCGCTTGAAGGCTCTCGAGGACAAGGACTACCCTGCCTTGAAGCGAATATGCGTCGCTCACGTCAACAAGCTGAAACAGGCGGCTGCGGTGAAGCGCAAGCTTGCCGCAAAGCAAAAATCGGCAGAGAAAGAAGCGAAGAAGCAAGCGCGGATGCTGGAAAACGAAGAGGAGCGGATGTGTAGCATTCGGCGGTGCCGTGACCGGACTTCTGGCAGGCGGAAATGCACAGAGAGTGAGCTGTACCCAGCTCGTGCATGTGGTGACAAAGAAGTCTCGGGCTTGTCCAAAATATTGTGACGTGTCCGCCCATCCTGCTGTTTTGATTGGTTGGAAAATGTTTTAAAAGGTCTATTCGGCTAGCGACCAAGGACATTTTTTCGCCCTGAAAAACTTATAATCTCGAGGTCTAACTGTGGTATCAATTAAGACGTGATGATTGATTTGAATGTGCTACTTGAAGACATGAGGATGGTTGAATGGAGCTCACGGTTTTATTGGGTACTCCTTGCAAGAAAGGACATGCAGTGTGGATGAGTTCTTACAGGAAATCCCGAGAAAATAAAACTTGAAACATCAAAACTAGGACACTTAACAGTAGAGTAATGGATGATGGATAAGAACGGCAACGAGTTGCCCAATTATCCATTAGCAAGGGGGAACACAGTGACCCGTGTCCCTTGCAAAATATCATTGCTGCATTGCTGCATGCAACCGAATTCTTCTAATCTCGGACCACAAATGACGTCACATGACCAAGTGAAATTTCTTCTAAAACGTAGACCAAATGACGTCACATGACCAGGTGAAAATACAACACCTCGATGGCCTCCAAATCTGCAGTTGAGCCCATGGTCGGGAAGCCCCTTTCGCACATTCCCAGTTTGATCCCTACCGCAAGCCTCCCATTGTGTTCGGAGCAGCCGGCATTCGGATCCCTGCCGTCGTACCACATAAATAGCCCCTCCGATAGGACTTGAGGCAAGGCGGGAAGGCTGTATCGGGTTTCGTGCAAAGGTGCTCTCCCATATTGACCTCGCGGCTGGAACACATCGTCTTCTCTGCTGATCGCTGTGTATCCAGGTGGAACAACATATTCGCCTGATTGAGAGCGAAGTATCTGATTGAGAGCGAGAGCCAAAAAAATTGAAATTTCGGGTCCAGACGCCTCTTGCCATTTCTTGGCAAGTAGGGGACGGGCTATTCCAAGAAGCGGTGCAAATTGAAGGTCTCATCAGCAGCTTCGCGAGCATATGCGTGTCATCGTCATCGGATGCTGCAGCGAGGAGCTAGACAAGTTGCTAGATTTGCCCAGATTGGCTATTTCTGCTCAAACTGTTTCAGGGCGGTATCGCGTCGGGCGGTGGGCTCTGCTGTAGCTTCTGCTCCCCGCTGTAGCTCCACAACGAGAGACTCCCACAGGATGACCAGGGTAGCGGCTTGAAGCTACGGGCTAGCCCTTCAATTCAAGCTACACAGCAAGCTCCACCTCTCAGTGGTAGTCCGGCTACAGCGTATCGCGCAATCTCGCTCTCAATCAGATGCTACGCTCTCAATCAGGCGAATATGTTGTTGTGGGTAATTCTACGTGTTGTATCCTTCGCCGTACTCCGTAACATGTCCACACCACTGCTCCACACGGAGAGACCAACTGCCACTCGCTGCTACTGCTGACCTTCATGACGGATGCTCTTCAACGGGATTAAGACATGGTTGCGACAAGATGTCTCGGCAAACCGCTCTGAGGAACACCAGGGAAGTTGACAACAATCGCCACATTGGATGTATATCATTTGAACACTTTCCGTGCTCTACTGATGCTGATTACCAAGACCAAACATACCAGGAAACCAGCTAACACGATACAAACTGAACGCTATGCCGTACCTACCATGCACCAGGTGTACCATTCTCTTCTACTGTAAGCATCACTGATACGCTACCCCAAATTGTCAAATAAGTTTCTTTGTAAATTCAAAAAAACGGCGGGAACACCTGCTGCCCGTGAAATTCAAAAATCCATAGGTTTGAAAAACGAGTGATGTACTGCTGCTGTAGCCCTCTTTTCATCTTCCATGATTTTTACATCAATATTATTTATTTCTCCTTAAATTCCTAAAACCAGCAAGCTGTCAATAGACACTGCGCCGTGTCCCCTGTGAAGGTTACATCTTACAGTATACGACACACTACGGAGGGATTCTCCCCGATATTTTATCGTTGACCCAGTAGAGAACTACATACAGGGGATGTATTGTAAAATGTAGATTTATTTACCCATACAGATGTTTTTGTACTTAGCACCAGCTGGCATCACTGATAAATCATCAGTGTATAGACTTGTAAAGACTCGAAATAAGTCCAGTACCCAGCCGGTTTTCCTCCAGTTACTGAAAAGACTCCACCACATCCCGTTCGACTGTGGGTATATCTCGAATGGGTAGTCTCTCTGTGCGTGTATTTATTTCATGTATATTTTTGGAATCCTCGCCAAAAGTTGGTTCTAGATCACCTGGTTCTGAACCCGGTTTTGCCGGGCTCCAGGTCGAAATCAATCAAGAAGAAAATTTTACCAAACTGATTTGTTGAGCCTGTTACCCACAGGGGAGTTGTCCCTATATGCTGTCTGGGTAATCGTAGACACACAGGTAGTTTTCTCTGACGCTATCATTCCATTGTTAATCTGTCTCTGACTCTTTTCTATGATAGAGATGGACTCGTTGTGTCATATTTAGAAAAAAAAAATATATATATATATGCGGCCCGACCGTTGGTTTGGGCAGCAGCTGACACCGCACATGGGAGGTGTACACATGTTGTTGTGAAGACCGGCAACCGAATGGAGCTCGAGCAAGAGATGATCTCCGCCCTACGGCAGTCAGTTCCTGACGGACTCAAGCTGCGCAACACACTCAGCACCGATAGACAGAAGCCACGAAAGTACCGTGTAGTGCTGTACGCGAGGTCGGGCGACAGCAATGAGTTGAAATGGCGGAGCGGCTGGATCACGTCTGGAAAGCCACGCGGCCGCGACGCCATCGCGGAGAGAAGCATCCTCGACAATGTTACTGCTATTGACTGGAAGACCCTTCAAAAAAAGAGCTCCGCGGGAGTGCGTAGTTAGAACCGCAGCCCCGGCCATCTGTTCACTGCAAGAACCTGGTCTTGCAGGTGCGGGAAGATCGCGAGATGGGGCGGACGACGTGACGACGCCAGACGACCCTCTGGATCGTTGGGGAGGGCTGCCCAGCGGGCGCGGGCGTTGACACTGCGCCAAGAGCTACAGGACGCCGTTCCTGGGGCGTTCAACCTGTCTGCCAGCAGCCTGGAAGAAGTCGTGCGGGCTTGGATAGAGTTCAAACCTGAGTGGGCCGAGGACGCGAAGGAGAAATATCTGAACAAGGGCACGTACAATACATCTCAAGCCGCGAAGAAGATTAGGCGTGCGAAAGGGGCGGAGATGAGAACCCAGTTGCTCGCGGCAGCGGCGGACGAGTTTCGCGCTGAGAGTGTCGAGACGCTCGACCTCGTCGTGAAGGATGCGGTGAAGTCGATCAGCGCAGCAGCAGAGATGGAAGATGTGAGCAATTTACAGCGGCATTTATGATCAACGTGTGAGTCTTTTCTTCTTCAGCTTGCCGTGCTCGAACCTGGGTCTACACTCTGTGATATGCACTGCTGTTTTATTTGTCAACAGGGCTTGATTGGGGCGGAGTTTGTAGGGCGCCACCACCCCCTCCGAGCTCCGGCTGCGACCGTCAGAGTAATTTATTGACCAACCTGCATTCTCAGCTAAAAAAAATACACTCGAAACACTGCTGTCAGAAACACTGCTGTCAGAACACTGCTGTCAAACAATTCGGCTACTGAAAATAGAAAGATTTATTGCCGCCCTCGACACCCCCCCTTCGCGCAGGACACCAACGCGGCAGAGAGCGTTTTGTCCAACTACATGCTGGCGCACATGGTCCAGGTGGCCATGACATTGATCCAGCTGTACACCCAGCAGCTCAACGGGGTCGACCGGGAGGATACACTGGCCATCGCAGCAGAGGTTGGACGGAGGAGTGTTCCAACAGTACAGCTGGGAGAGCGGGATTTCATCGCGCGCGGACGCATCAAGCCACCTGACACAGGTCGCTTCAAGCGCCGGTTTTTACTAGNCATGACATTGATCCAGCTGTACACCCAGCAGCTCAACGGGGTCGACCGGGAGGATACACTGGCCATCGCAGCAGAGGTTGGACGGAGGAGTGTTCCAACAGTACAGCTGGGAGAGCGGGATTTCATCGCGCGCGGACGCATCAAGCCACCTGACACAGGTCGCTTCAAGCGCCGGTTTTTACTAGAACTCGACGAAGGCGTCTCGAGGCTCGCGAAAGGCTGGGCGCTCGAGAACTGCGGTATACTCAGCGGGCAAGCCAACAAGACGGCGGGGGATTCCCGCAAGTGGGTGAACAGCACCATCATGCCGATGCTGGAGGCGCAACCCACGGAGGACTTCGACCCTTTCCATGGATTGAGAATAAACCTGGTGGAAGGGAAGGAGAACGAGCCGCCAAGGCACCAAATCTCCCTTTCCACGGCAACAGAGTGGCTGAAGAAGATGGGATGCGAATACCACGACGGCAAATAAGGGTCTATTCTTCGATGGCCACGACGACGAGAAGACCCTAGCGTACCGGCACGACGAGTTCCTGCCGGCGCTGTTAGAGACCCGCGACTACATGGAGGTGTGGATTCCAATGGGCAAAGAGGAAGCGGTCGCCTGGGGCATTGATGTTGATGCGGTGGGGGAGTCTGAGCGCTTGCCAGNGGCAACAGAGTGGCTGAAGAAGATGGGATGCGAATACCACGACGGCAAATAAGGGTCTATTCTTCGATGGCCACGACGACGAGAAGACCCTAGCGTACCGGCACGACGAGTTCCTGCCGGCGCTGTTAGAGACCCGCGACTACATGGAGGTGTGGATTCCAATGGGCAAAGAGGAAGCGGTCGCCTGGGGCATTGATGTTGATGCGGTGGGGGAGTCTGAGCGCTTGCCAGATTGTGGTGTCTGGGTTGGTGTCGATGATCTCGAGGCAGCGCTGGCAGACTTGCCCGCAGACCTGCAAGCCAGAGTGCAGAGCAAGAAAACCTACCCCGAAGGGAGGCGGGCCATGCTTCTCTACCAGGACGAAAGCATATTTCGAGGTTATTATATTTAATTTAAACAGAGAAAGTTGGCGCGACTTATTTGTAAATTTATTCCGGACGTGAATAGTAATGTTGCACGCAATTCAATATATTTTCGGGGCTGTGACCACAGAGATGTTCACAATGCCACACCCGCCGCCCATAATTATCGGTGTCCTTTTCGAATTTGCAGCCAACGACGACCAGAGGTACGCGTGGTAGCGGGACGGCCAGCACGTGCCCGTCAAGAAGTCACAAGGCCAGGGGATCATAGTGTCGGGGACGATCATCCACAACCTCGGCTTCTTCTCGGCATGGTGGGAACAGATCAAGGAGGCGGAGCGCAACCGCAGGAAACGATGCGCTGCCTCAGTTGCCGCGAAGCGGCGGGGGGAAACGTGAAAGTCGAGAAGTTCCGCCCTATCGACATGCTGCACAAAGACGAGCACGGACGGTACTGGTCCTACCACCTCTTCGAGTACGGCAAGAACAAGGAGGGATACTTGACCGGGCTCAAGATGCTGGACCACATGGCAGATGTGCTCGACGTGTTCACAGTTCTCTACCCTGAGCACAAGCCTGTAGGCCTGTTCGACTGGTCGTCCTGTCATGATTGCATGGAGGCCGGCGCACCGTCGGTGAAGAGAATGGACTTGGGCGTCGGTGGTGTGAGGAACGGAGAAGAGCTTGCGCCGATGGACCCCGTGACCATCCTCGAAGACACCCCGAACCTCCCAGCGGGCACGATACAGCACTTGACGTTCCGGAGGGGAGACGCCCCCCCCTTCCATTCCCCGCATCTCCGGCCGGCCGAGTATGTCGGAAAGCTGAAAGGAATGCGGCAGATCTTGTGTGAGAGGGGGCTCCTGGTCAAAGGCATGAGTAAGACCGGGGGCTCAGGCGACAAGAAGGACCTCAGCAAGAGCATGGAGCACGTTCTAGGAGAGCAGAAAGACTTTAAGGAAGTTGATTCTTGTCTGGTGCTATTATTGCAGCGCCACGGGGGGGCCTGTCTCATGCTTCCTAAGTACCACTGCGAGTGTAACCCCATCGAACTTGTTTGGGGACGGGCGAAGGACTGGACTTGCAAGAATTGCACGTATTCGTTGGAATGCTTGCGCAATAACGTGCCGCTAAGGTTCAGAGCAGAGAAGGGTAGGCAGGCTGTTCCGGTAGTCCAGGGCTAATGCAAGAAGGCATACACACACGCCCTCATGTACCGCGAGACGCGTGTGGAAGGGCCTGAAGGCAAGAAGACGTACAAGAAATACAAGTCACACAGGCGCCCGACCCCGAAGGAATGGAGGCAGTAGATGGATGGCGCATTCTTGTTCGTTGAGGTGAACTTTTTCAGGTTTTTCCCCATGTTTTCCGGAGGGAATGTTGTACAAAAAAATTATGTTTTTGTTGAAAATAGGCAATATTTACAACGGAAGTACGTTGGCGGGTGATAAAAACACGCTTTAGGCGCGGCAGAAGNCATTCTTGTTCGTTGAGGTGAACTTTTTCAGGTTTTTCCCCATGTTTTCCGGAGGGAATGTTGTACAAAAAAATTATGTTTTTGTTGAAAATAGGCAATATTTACAACGGAAGTACGTTGGCGGGTGATAAAAACACGCTTTAGGCGCGGCAGAAGCATTTGTGAAGTGGTTGGGGGTCTTCCGGTACACGTGTAGGTGGTTTGGCGAGAAAAATAATAATCCGCTGTAAGAAATATATGAGTAAAAGGCTGCTCTAGGGCCTGGGTCGAGGGTTCGAGACCCGCCGCGAGCACTTTTTTTTTCTTTGTTCTGGCGACTCGCTACTCTTTTGTGCCTTCCTGCGGGCGTTCCAAAACCGTCTTTTTTTTTCTTATTCGATCTCAGTCAAAAGTTATGGAGGGACAACCAAAATCGGGTCCTTGACAATTACCACTTTAGCCGGTTAATTTTTCCCACGATTTCCTGGAATCACTCCGGAATTTATTCTGAGTGACTGGCGTACCCCCTAGCAACAAAACACCACGTCAGTAAGCACCGGTTTCAGGCGGATCGTTTGATTGGAGCAGATTTTTTCTTATTGTTTGTTGGCGAGAAAATCGCGATTCCGTCGAGATTTTGCCAGGTTTTGTTACGCTTTTTTTGCTCGAGTGTGAGGTCCAATTATTTTTTAAGGCCGGTTTTGAGCGTATATATCACGTCGAGGGGTACGCGGCGACCCAACTCAACTTTTTTTCGCTGGGATATCACGGAGAAACGGGCAAAAAACATCATTCCAAGTGGCCTCAGAGTTATGTTTTTTGGGGAGAAACGCACCGATAGATTTCGAAAAACTCCACGGATTCGGGCGAATTGGACCTGCACCCAGGACTTTTTTTTTTTCCGAATTTGTTTTTTTGAAGGAGATATGGCCGGTCAAAGTTTGGTGTGCTCACACACCTACTGAAACTTTCCCCCCCTCGGCCTCGGCGCCGAAATCGACCTAGTGAGTCCCTCGCGGGCGAATCAGGCCACAACAGATAGTAGGCGGGTGGTGTCCCAAGGTGCAACTCACCGCCGCGCTGGCTCAGCGTGGCGGTGAGGATGCACAGACGGTGGTAGTGGCGAGAGGTGTGTATGGACACTGTTCCCGCGGCAGTAATGTAAAGCGGCAAACTGCACCTGGCAACCACCGTCGCGGAAAGCGTGGCCCACGAAGCTGGTGGAGTAGAGAGATTCGTAAACACCACGTCAGTAAGCACCGCTCGCGGGAGAAGGGAGACAACCGCGGGCACCGCGGGGAGGGAGTGCTGCACCCTCCTCGGCAAAACACCACAGGCAAGAACCGAGCTCTGCAGAGATGGATTGATGCGAGGAAAGTCGCCGCTCGGAAAATACGGAAGAAAGCACACCCGCAACGCGAGGTGGACCGAGAGAGACACGAGACCGCAGCGGCCGTCAAGGCGGCTGCGAAGAAGGTACGAGAGGGCGACCTATCGTTCCGCACGTTCAACGTACGCACGCTCGCCTACAGCTGTAGGAACCCCATCGGTCACAACGTGATGACGGTCA
>CACKRE030005156.1:27568-45267 GCA_902602495.3 Ectocarpus sp. CCAP 1310/34
AACAAAAAGAGGGGTAGACAACCCACGGAATGGGTCAAGGTTGTAGAGGACGTATGGAAGGGGCTCGACATCGACGAAGATGAAACGCTGGAAACGGAGGGTCTACAGGGGTTCAAGGAGAAGATATCTGTTGCTTGTGCCGAGAGAGAAGAACAGAATCTGAGTAAAGAAACCAAGGATAAGGAGGGTCTAGAAGTGTATGGAATGTTGAAGGAAGGAATAGGGTTCAAGGATTACCTACATGGACCAATGGATGCAGGAACAAAGCTTAAGGTCAAATTCAGGACCGGGGACATAGGCCTTCGAGAACGTCGACGAAGACATAGGACGGTAGACGACGAAGACGACGAGTTCAAGTGTGATTGCGGTTTCGAATGCGAAGGCCGTGTTCATGTAGTCGCGGAATGTCCGTTGTACGAGAAGGAGAGGGGAGTGTACGTGACTGAGCTGGGAAAAATAGATGGGACGTACAGGGGCATGTTTGAGGCATGGAATAGAGAGGAAAGGACGGTAGCTGTACTGGGGCATAGGAGGTGGGTTGAAAGGGCGGGAAGGGATATCGGTAGGATAGACAGACTAGGCAAGACATTTTTGAGCCACCTTTGGCAAAGTAGAAAGGAACGATTGGCCATCGGTGATAGGTCCTGTGGGAACAATGCTCCGTCCTCTCGAGGACGCGTGGTCAATGGTCTAACCGCTAAGGCATGCAAAACATAAGAGTACGCCCAATCCGCCGGTCGGGGGGAAGGTGCCGCAAAAACTCACCTGAATGTTTGGACGATGGCAATTCGACAACGGTGGAGCCCTCCAGTACAGCCACGTCGAGCGGAATGATGCCGTCACCGCGAGACCCGCCGTCCCCGCAGAGAGGTAGGTAGCTGACGTACGCAAGCATTTCCTCCACGCTCCCTGGGAGCTTTCCTGTATGCAAGGTTCGGACGACAGAGAAATGAACGGGCTTAACACTTTTGGGAAGAGACACGTACCACGAGGACAAGCGTGCAGTGTCTTCTAGCAGCAAACGCGGCCGGGGGTAAGCGTTGGAGAAAAAAACAAAGTCTCATGCGCCTCCAACAGCAAATACGCGAGACATGCTGACTGATGTACACCCCCAAACCGATCGAAAAACCTAGTCACCCTCCCGCATGCAACCGTGCTGCAATGGAACTGCAAGCCCACGCCGATCCACGCGTGTCAAAAGCGGACCCAACACAGGACGACAAACCCCATGGTATGAGTTTCTTATACCTTCCAGCGCAGTCCCCGCGACGCTCGTGTACCGTACGCCCTCCACGTGCGCCCCTGGAAATCTAGCGTTGATGTACTTCAGGAGCCCCCGCGTTTGGTCCACGGCGGCCCATAGCCCGGCATCTTCCGGGGGGCCCGTGTTTGGAGTTCCTAGCGTCGTGAGACTGAGCACATTTTCTCGGTCTGCGTCGGCACATCCCTCCGCGAGCCAAGCGCGGGCAACCCAGCCCCCTATGCTATGCCCGATGACATGCATCCCCTGCCCGGGATGTCTCTCTTTTATTTCTTCCAGCGCCCGATCTATTGCCTCGTAGTAAAACTGTACAGAAATCGTTCGGAGTACAACAATTCATGTCCGACCGTTACTCTACAAGCCATGAACCTTCACATCACTACAAAGCACCCGGGGCACTTCACCCAACCGGTATATGCTCGTGGGCGACGACGAGGTTCTGTTGGGCGAGGCGGGGGAAGAGTCACTTTGTGTCGTCCCACGAAGGGCTTATGAGGCGAGAAAAAAAGGTTCCAAACACGTGTGCCGATCCATGATTTATTCTGTTCCTGGTCCTCCTTTCATGCCCGAGTTTGCGAGGATACACATGTGTGAGGCCTGTCGGCCGGTTATGTGTTGACGCCCTGTGAGTGTGAATACATTGCTGCACAACCCTCTGGGGATCTCGCTGTAGCCACGGGACGGACAGCAAGAAATCATCCCACCGCAGCCTGATCCCCATTAACACGGAGTGGTGATCCATCAAAGGCCCACCTTCAGGGTGTTGGCCGGGGTGAGCTCGCCCTTCACGTACTCCGGCGACAGTGCCGAGGGAAGCAACCCCGTGATCCACCCAAATCTCGTCAGGTCTGCGCAATACGCGGGGAAGCCCCTAATCAATACATCGCGATGCGTCGACCGGCGAAAAGAGGACAATGGGTACAGGGCACACAGCTTCTTCACGGTATAGGATTCCTTTCAAGTATTTGCGAACAAGCCTGATATTGCGGGTTTCCAGCACTCTCGTCATATGCACGAAAATACCAGAATGGGCTAGTGGCTTGCAGGCCAAATGTTAATGGCCAGAGACGAAGACCGCTGGTTTCAAGGCGCTCTGGTTGGCTAATATTGAAGTATGAGGTCCCGCGGCCAAAGAGGCTTATGTGCCAAGGCTGGTCCACAGCGCGAGGAAATTCAACCCGCGTGCAAAACACGCCTCCGTACACTCGCGGGTGACAACATGCGTAGCAGTAGTCTACACGTAGTCAAGCCACGAACATCGACCACGGTCGCGGGTATATTGGTGAGATGCGAGCTGCGCTAACATCGGAGGCAGAGTCGGCAGACAGAAGGGTTTTCAATTGAAAAGGTTGGTACGTAGGTGGCGCTGTGAGAATTTCTCGCATCAGCTGCGGAACGCCAGCACACGGATCGTTGTTGCCACGACTACGGCATAGCATGTCAAAAAAAGCGGTCTTGGATCCCATGTCAGAACGCAATGATCATATGGATCTCTGGTGCAATCGCGGTATCTTGTTACATTGGCAGAAGCAAGCGCAAGTCTCCTTCCTCGGTGTTGCACTCGCTCGGTGGTGGCGGGTTGATACAAGTCAGAACGAGTGTGCCTAATTGCTGTAGGTTACTGATGAAGGTCATGAAGCGGGACAACTGCGCAAAATGGTGAACATCGACGTGATGTTGTTTTTGCCAAGTGCCGCGCAACTGGTGCATGGACATCCTAATTGTTCTGAGTGCAACAGCAGTTTCAGACACACAAGAACAGCAGAGACAGCAGGACATGTCGTGGATGTGGGTGTAGAGCGAAGACCGCAACACGCAGCATGTAGGTGAAGCCTCGTGACGGTGTGTATCCATACCTCTTCTTCAGCTCTGTGACCATCTGTCTGTAGTCACCCGGAACGCTCAGCTGCGCTGGGCATATGAGTACGGGGCCCTTCTCCTTGGCCGTCGGAGGTGTCGGCGTCTTCATGCCAACGCCCTGCACGATCCCTTCCCAAAACGCGCCCGTCATGATGACACGATCCCTGGGGCGGCAGGAACTTCGGGGTGTAACGCCGCCTCTAGATTGCGACAAGAGAAGCGGCGGCAAGAGGCCAAACCCCCGAACGACTATACGACGGCATAAGGCTAAGATGAGGAGGTGGTACATGAGCCTCGTCATGACTTGGCGGTTGCAGAGCATACGAAAGTTGGAGTGCGATGCTGACTGACAACTGAGGGCGCGACACACGGGGCGACATGCGGCGTATTTGGGGGGCACCGCGGCCTGTGTGAGTGACAATGGGTATCTTGTTGATTTCACGGACTCCCCCGTGTCGGTGTCTGCTGAGACATCCAGACATGACATGCTCGCTGTGTGTCTGCATGCTTTATCTGCCGGGGTTTGAAGCCAGGAGCATACTGCTAGAAAGGCGCGACATTAACTGGAAAAAACTGACTGCTTGAACGATGGGCGACGCGCCGAGGCACCTCACTGTGATGAACACACCCGACAGGGTGAGGGATGACATCATGCGTTCGGCGTACCACTCAAAAATCGGCTAGACTTTGTTCAGCCACGACAATGTAGTCACGGAGTCAGGTGTTCCTCAACACGAACAAAGCAAAGCTTGTTGTATACAAAGCTATCGTGTGCCATTGGTGTGTTGCTTCTTTTTCGCGAAGAGAAGGGTAAGGAGTCTACTGCTGTACACCTTGCTAGATGCATAGCAATGCCAAGAAGATTCCCTTGTGAAGTACGTACGTCCGCAGTGTAGTTGTTCTCTATTACTACCGTTGAAGTGCGTTGGCCTTAGCGGACCTGTGCGGCTTCGCAAAGTAGTGCTGATTCCCCGTTTCCGCGCAGGTAGGAGAACCAGACTCCGCGTACAATGGCGACAGCAGGCAGGGAAACCGCAGAAAACTGGTTTCAAAAAGCTCCAGGGGGTGTCGAATAATAAGTGCGTAAAAGTACAAGGGTTTCGGCGGCTTCCGCCGCCACGCTGTAGCGAAGCGATTCAAGCAATTACAAGAAGTAGACTACTTGTTTTTTCTTGCTCGAGACACAGCCGTTGAGACTTGGGCATCGAGGAAATCACGGGTGTGTTTAATACAGTATAGTACTGGCGGTACTGCACAGTATTCAGTACCTGCGAGGCATACTGGAATACTGGCTGTTTTAGTACAGCTCTCGATACTGGAATAAAAGTTTCAGTACTTTTAGTACAGCTTTCGATACTGTACTGGCTGCTTTAGTACGCACTTCAATACTGGTATAAACGTACTGCACGCTTTAGCACGGGTGTCGATACTGGACGGTAGGGGTCGTACGACTGCCCGTATCTACCCGATATCTACCCGAAATCCACCGAAGGGCGTGTTGGTGACGCCATATTCTGGCACAAATGCGGCACAGCCTCGTCCAATTGGTCTAGTCCTACAGTCCCACTCCTGCTGCACGTACACGACTACGTCGTACTGCCGTGTCCAGTGTACTGCGGAACTTGACTACTGGTACTCGAGCAGCGGCCCGCAGCCAGCACAAGGCAGCGATGGGTGACGCCGCAGGTAGTCTCTGAACCCTACTACTGTAGTATGTATATTGTCACTATTATTATAGTACGGCTCTCGATATTCCGCTCAACCTATCAGTACGCTCAGTACGAGCTCTGGTGGAGGTCTGCTCTCCATCCTGTACTGGTGTAATACTGCGCAAGACTGCACGCTCCAGTACAGCGCTTGATACTGGCGGTACTGCACAGTAGTATTCAGTACCTGCGAGGCATACTGGAATGTACTGGCTGTTTCAGTACAGCTCTCGATACTGGAATAAAAAGTTTCAGTACTTTTAGTACAGCTTTCGATACTGGAATAAAAGTTTCAGTACTTTTAGTACAGCTCGCGGTACTGGAATAAACAGCACCCTTAGTACGGCTCTTGATAGTACGGGCTGTTTTAGTACAGCTCCCGATACTGGAATGCACTGTACTGCCAACACGGCCCTCAGTACTGTACTGTACTGGCTGCTTTAGTACGGAATTCAATACTGGAATAAAAGTACTGTTCTACAGATGTACTAAACACACCTTCCGGAAATGTGTTGTGTCACGTGCTTTTCCCGACGTTCATGTGTTTTGGCATGACCGGCTGAATGCATACAAAGTCGCAGCTTTTCACCGGTCCCGAGAGGAATTTGTCACCGTGGATGTTTGCGTGTGATGTGCTTTTCCCGATGTTGGTGAGATGAGTTTATAACCTGAACCATGGCAAAAACAAAGGAAAAAGAACCTCGAACCGAACGACAATCTGATTGACGGGCCGTGCCAGGGACACCCCAAGTAACAAACCGTCAAGGGTTACGGAACGACGGGTGGTTACCCAACAACAGTTAATAAGTATACCCCGAATTGGGCGCAGCAGGGTTGGGGACGCCGAGGCATGGGATCCCGGGAGCGATGTCGACTAAGTAGGTAGAGCAGGGAGATGCCAGTGATAGTACGGAAATCTTACAGCCGTTCTTGGCGTAATTCGCGCAACCGCCGAAGGTCGCGCGGCAATGGAGGTCAAGTCGGCCCCGTCACAATCTGCGTTTACACACTACCCGAGGACTTCGCCAAATTCGTAGTCGGAAGTTTTGCGCTTGGCGCTACTGCCAAGAGAGGCAACCGTCTGAAAGGTGTTTGTTGCGCCATTCCGACATCGACGAAAGAGAAGAGCAGGAGAGATACTCAACGAAGGCTGGGTAAGAGTGTCATGTGGGAGAGCTTGAGGGGTGAGGAGCGTGTGCGTGCAACCGAACGTGTGCGGGCGGCGTCGAGAAGCAGCGTCACCCATTGTTTTCATATCTTGAGGTTGATATCTTTCGATTGCACAGGCGACGACCTGACGACGACGCCATTTCGAAAAAACTTCGCTTCTCAGTACCTTCCTGTGTGCGCGTACACATGGATCCACTGAGCTGTATCTGGCCCGCGCAGCGGATGACTGCAGACACATCAAACACTCAAATCATTTATGTGCGCACACATAGATTGCATTGTGCGCGTTCACATGGATTTGCTGTGTGGATTCCACTGTGTGTGCGCGTATACATGAATCCCGTGTGTGCGTATACATACTACATGGATTTCACTGAGACTGAGCCATGTTGGATGACTGCAGATTACAAAAATACTGATTGAGACGAGAAGATTGTCACCGAGCGAGTGAGAGAGTCGTTGGACTACGGAGCAGGTGACTATTGCTGTAACACATGAGAAAGAGAATGAGAAAGAGAGTATAGAGATTGCGTGAGAGAGAAAGAGAGAAAGAGAGGCACACGGAAAGACAGGGATATCTGCTCGCGGAAACGCGTGGGTGATGACGTGGATGACAGCACCGATGATGGTTGATTGCGGGGCATGCGAGGATGACTGCTGATCGATGAGTGCAAACAAAGAGGGAGTGAGCGTGCGAGGTGCAGAATGCTGCGCTAGCCGGGAGCCCTGACTGATTGAAGCACTGACTGGGAGTGCAGAGCCCGAAAGCACTGGGTGTAGAGGGACCGAAGACAGCGGCAATGGCCTCGGTCGATTGTACGTGAAATGACAACGAGAGCAAAGAACAAGGTGACGGTGGACCTGAAAGTGCTGCCCTGTGGTGCGCCGAGAGAGGAGACCCGCCACTTCAACTCCAAGTGAAAGAAAAAAGGCGGCCTGTCGTGCGCCGAGAGAGGAATGAATTTCCTGCAATTTCACGGAAAAGACAATTTGAATAAAGTCTATTGACGTGTAATAGATAGAGCCACCCATATGTTGTAGTCTACTTCTAGCAGGCTAGGCGGCGAGAAATCGGGCGGGTTAAAGATGCCCTGTGCGTTGTTTCCAGCGACCACACACGAGCGCAAAACGTTGTTCTTGCTGTCATTTTTTGTAGAAACACTGCCGTTTCGGCGCCGTGGCAC
Source organism: Ectocarpus sp. CCAP 1310/34 (assembly GCA_902602495.3). NCBI lineage: Eukaryota > Phaeophyceae > Ectocarpales > Ectocarpaceae > Ectocarpus > Ectocarpus sp. CCAP 1310/34. Next base: position 34,750 of record CACKRE030005156.1, read on the forward strand.
CCCTGTGTGTGCGACCAACTTGTGCGAACGAAAGCATTCGAAAGGCGACCACTTTCCGCATCCTTGCGGGTTGTACTGGGATGGATCGTCGATGCTGCTCCCTGGGAGGTTTCGGAACGATTGTATGAAAGATTAAGATTTGTTCCGTTGGCATGTACCTACCGCATTTCCCGCTTGTTCGTTTTCGTTTTTAGGGCCGAGTGTGCGTGGCCACCCAGGCCTTCAAGGCCGGAGACGTGCTCTTGGAGGACCTTGCCTTTGTGCACGCCAGTGAACTACCCGATCGGTGCGTGCACTCGGTACTGCTGCACGCCACGGCTTTGGTGTAGCTGTTTCCCGACAGCAGCAGCCTCGTGGTATACCGCTGGTGACATCAGTCTACAGTACTCGACGAGAGGTGTTTGGTTGTACCCCGCCGGGCGGGTTAGATTGATATCCTCGGCGGTGGGGGATTGCCTTCGCCGTGCGATACGTAGGCCATATCCCCTTACGTCGTTCTTTTGTCGCTGCGGAACCCCTCATGAGAAGCCATTAAGAAAGCATCCTCCCTTTTTTTTCTGGATGCTCTCGAGGTTTTTCTTTCTTTTTCTGCGTACCCCCCTTTGCTAGCCAATGGAGGAGGGGAGAAGACCGGAGACCGCGGCGACAAAAACCACACCTCCGGTTTACACCTTCACGATCAGAATAAACGCCGGCCACTCCTCCAGACAAAGGGGTAAAAGTCTGTCTGCCCCAACGCAAAGACTGATTGGGCAAAGGTTTCATATTTATTTCTGCCGCATCTCACAAAACGCAGATTCCCTTACTTCGTCAGTCAACCTTTCGTCCCGTTCTTTTTCTGTCACGTTCGTGTGGGCGGATGGGGCGATGAAACCGCCGGGGTTCGAAAAATCGAAACACGACCAACCACAACCAACATTATCATCATCATCATCAACAACAGGTGCCTAGCTTGCTGCGGTTTCCACGAGGCGTCGGCGTGCTTCAAGCTGAAGCCGCAGGGCCCACTTCCCTGCCCTCCCGAGCTACTGGAGGAGCTCGATGCCGCGGCGGACCAGATGTGCGACCTGGATGCGGTCAACACCCTCGACAGGTAAGGAGGGATGGGCTCGGGGGAATTGGTTTGCGTGTCTGGGGGTCAAGGGGCGTGTACTCATACCCGTTGATGCCGTTGTCGTTAGACCATTGGCCTCGCATTCCTTCACAGCCGGGACGGAGCACGCCGAGTTCTCACAGGACCAGGCTCTCACATCACCAAACGTGAAGGGCAGGGCGTGTAGTTTCGAGAGCAGGAGTGACCAAAGTGTCGTGCTAGATGGGAGTCGGCTTCCCCGTGCTTGTTGACCGTGGCCCATCCGGTAGGGAGGAGGCGCTTTGCGAGCTTGTTGTCGTCCTTGCCACTCGGTGTGTGTGTCTGTGTGTGTATGCGTCTCGGTCTGTGTCTCTCGTTCGGGCCGCCGCCGCCGCCGCGCGTGCGAAAAGGCTACGAGTGCTACTGTGTCTACGAAACACGCCTTCAGGGCTTGTATCACAGCACAGCAGCCTTCAGAGAAGCAAGTAAGAGAGGAGGCTGTAAAACGGCTATAATGACCCACCCATAGCTCCCTAGAGAGCATGGCAACCGGCACCTAGCCCTCCCCCGCACCCTCTCCCTCATTACCTCTTGTTTGTAACTACAGAGCTCGCTGCTTTATCCAGTGCATGCTCATGTATCGGAGGGATCCGCTGTCGCTGGATCCTCTCGGCCCTCTCACGGCGGCCAACCTTCCCCGTTGCCTGGAGAGCGTTGTCTCCATCCGTGAGCTCATCCCTGGGCTGTTTCCGGACGGCTTGACCAATGGCCACGCGGCGAAGATTCTGGGGACGCTCAACACTAATTCTCACGAGGTGCTGTAGGCATATCTGTGCGTGGTTTTCGTTGTTAGCAGCGACCGACGCTAACCGCCTGATAAGTGGAAAGGCGTCAGCCGTAGTGCGGCAACATCAGAAAATGTACCCTGTACGTGTGTGTTTTCGTCCCGGTCCGCTCGCTCGGTCGCTTGCTGCGTTGTGTGTGAAAAGCGGGAAGAACAAATTTTGTTGCTCCGTGTATCGTCGATTGCGCCGCTACAGCAATGTCGTTTCTTCCGGCTCGTGGGGGGCCCCCGGGACCGATTCTACGGGGAGGAGGGGCAGTCTTCCGCATCTCACCCGCGTGGTCGTGGTGCTGGTGGATCTCGCATATACAAACTGTCAGGACGTTCGTACGGTATTGTGATATCTCGCGGTATTCCAAATTTTGGTTTTTGTCTTGGTGCGGGGCTCGCCCCCTGCCGCTAGGCCAGAAAACGATCTGTTGGCTGCTCTTGCGCGCCCTTTTCCGTTGTTGTTGTCGTTTTGCTCGTGCAGCTCGAGCAGGTGGAAGGATCCGGGTTGTTTCTGATGGCCTGCATCATGGAGCACGATTGTACCCCCAACTGCAGGTGCTCACCGTCTTTTTTGTTTTTCGAGCGACTTGACTGATTAGCGCCATGGAGGCACGCAGTCACTCCACGTTACACCAGTTATCTGTTCGTCTACGATTGTCGGACCTCGGGACAATGGGGGAAGGTCGGCTGCATCTTCCTCGCTGACAGGCACTCCCTTGCCTTGCCGCGCCTGCTGTTGTCGCAGTTTGCTCACAAGCGCAGCTTAAGCTTCGTTTACACCCCCAAGCTCACCTGTACCCCGCCCCCCCCATCCCTTCTGCGTGTCCCCCCATCGAGCCTCTCTCGCCAGCTTCACGACCTTCGGGGACAAGCTCTGGGTGACAGCCATACGGGAGGTGGGGGAGGGAGAGCGCCTCTCGATTGACTACGGCAACAATTTCTACTTGCCCACCGCAGACAGGAAGGCGGAGCTAGAGGACATCTACGGGGTAGGTTGGGACATTAGTCGTTCTTCTCAAGTGCTCTCTCGACTTTCCCTCGTCGCGCGAGTGAAGAGAGTCTGCTTTCCGTGTCTCTTGTTGTTTTATTCTGTTTTTTTTGTGTGTCTGTCACTCTCTAAGCCCAACGTACATCTCGATGTTTTGTCCAGCGTGTCTACCTGTTTTGGTTGTGCGGAATCTGCATTGATCCGGCGCGTCCCACGTATACGGAGAGTCGCCGTGACTCGTGAATTGGTGTCTCTCTCTGTCTCCGTTCGGCAGCAGCTGTTAATAGCTGTTGCTTCGAGCCGATGCTTTTGTTGCGCTGTTTCTAGAACGACGTATGTACGCGGGGCGAACCAATATTGTCAAGCCGAGTGTCTCCCGGGACGATGTGCGAGTACTTACCAGGGGTACTTTTGTGTCGTGAGCGACCTCTCGCTCCACAGATTATGGCCATCTTGGGGTTATACTTCCTCTTTATCATAAGTTAGGGTACCTAAATGCAATAGATTGTCTGGGTGCAACCGTATTAGTGATGGTAGCATAGTCGGGTTTGTACGAAAGATATAATAAAGACGAAGCGATAGAAAAAAAGAAAAAAAAAACGAACATCTCTTTCTGTACCTAATATTGGTCAAAATATACCCTATTTTGGCCTGTTTTGGGAATATTTTTGGGAAAATATTTTCAGGGTTGTACACGGAGTAGAACCGCTCCGCGGAGCGTTTTTTTTTTTCTTTGAAGTTCCACGGAGCGGAGCGGAGCGGTTTTTTTCATTTGAAACTATCACGGAGCGGTGCGGAGCGGTTTATCCGAAGGCAAAAGCCTCACGGAGCGGAGCGTTTTTTTTTTTCATGCCACGGAGCGGTTTATCCGTAGTGCGGTTTTTTGTACGGAGCGGTTCCTTTACTCCGTAGCAAAAACCGCGCGAAACCGTGGCTTTGAGCACGGTTTTCCGTCGGAAAAAAACGTCGAAACCGCACGGATATCCGTACACAATCGACGGAGCACCTGCAATTTCGTGAAAACCGTTGGGTTTCGTGCACCGAAGACCGATTGTTCCGTACTGTGTGCTGTGGTTGGAGGCCGCGGGTGACACTGTATGCGTCCTCGCGACTAGGACAGCCCAAAAAGACAAAAAAAGCTGTCAATCATTCACTTAATTTATTATTTAGAGAGGAACCATTCACATCGATACCTCCTCGACTCGTTCATACGTTCCTGCAACACGTACAACAGCACATGATATCTCACTTGCCTCTTGTTGAAACTTGCCAGGCGTCTCGTGTATCCATCCAAATACAACACGCCTCTAGTTCACTCAGAGTCGACATCGACAACCACTTGCTCTCCCGCATTCGCGGCTTGGACAGATGCAGCTTTAGCCTTCCCAACAGCCTGCGCTGCAAGCAGCTTCCCCAACCCGTTGTCCAACTTATTGATCTCGGGAATAAGATGGGGGTTAGACCTAAGGAACATCACCATCTCGACCCGGTCGGGCACCATCGCTTGCCGAAGATTGTTGTACACGAATCCTAGCCCCGAAAACTCCCTCTCTGATTGGCAACTAGTGCTGTCAATGCAAAGGTACACGCGAGCAAGCATGGACAAGATGGGGAATTGTGCGGCAGAAACAACGTTGCCGTGGGGGTCAAGACGCGGGCTGCCGGCATCCCTCCAGAAACCGAGGACGTCGTAGTCCTTCGCGGGGACGGCGGCAGGCAGCTTGGTGTATTCATCCACCTCCTTCTGCACGCGGTCCGTTACAGACGGCTGGTCTCTACGCGCGCTCGTCCGCGCAGCTGCTGCCTCCTGGACCTTCCGCGCCTGACGCCTCTCGTACGCGGTCGTGGCCACCCTTGCTCGCTTCCCATTTTCATCGGGAACGATGCATCGCGTGTTCTTCCCGCCGCTCACCGGCCGGTCAAGCTTCTGGAAATACGTCCAAACTCCCGACAAAGTCCCGTTTGCCACGGTCTCTGCTACGTTGATGACGGTGCGTTTGACGCTGCGCACCGTGTTCAGCAGGGCTGCAGGTTGCGCCGCTGCTGCTGCAGCACCAGCGGCAGCAGAACCACCAGCACCAGCANGTTGGATGAGGGCCCTACTGTTGCTTGCTTTGCCCCGCAAGTGTCTTGTTTTTAGTGTGGTCACCCCAAGTGTCTTGTTTTCAGTGTGGGGCCACTATTATGCTGTTTTTAGTACGGGGGACGCATCATGGATCGTTGAGTAGAGGGGGGGCTAGGTCTAGGGTCAGGGATAATTCTTGGTATTTTTACGTTGTTTTTGTCATTGCCCCGCCCCCCCCGCCTGGTCGGAGGGGGCAGAATACATGCAAAATACGGCCTTTTTCAGGCCGACTGGTTTTTTCTCGGCCGCTCATGCACGCGGGGTGGCGCATGCATAAAAATAAAAATAAATGTTTCTTGCTAAAAAAACTCCGAAGATTTCAACAAAAAAATCGGAAAACAGATCGGACACGGTCAAGGGCCCGTACAAATTTAGGTACCCTAACTTATGATACAGAGGAAGTAACCATGTTCTATATTTCCCGCGGAAACCACGTATTCCAAGGTGGGAAATACCATATCGGTTTTGTCTGAACCGGTTCTTGTTTGGCACCACCGCTTCCCCCCTCGTTGTCTTTAGCCGCAACTCTCGCCCCTTCCCTTACGCCTTTCCGTATCCTCCTGCGCACTATCTATCGCTACCTCGTGGCCGTTATTTTATTTTTTTCTTTTGATGAACACGCTTTTTGGACAACGAAATCTGCCGTCAAAACAACCAACCAACGTCCCGCCGCAAACACACCGCTGATGAAACTCCGCTACAACCGTCACCGCCGGCACCCTTTCCCCGTGAAAACATGCGCTGGTCGACAACGGCCGCCGTGCAACAATCACCACCACCACCGACGACGACAACAACATCAACATCAATAACCACCACCACGCCTCGTTGTTGCGCGACGCGAGCAGTTCGTGTGTACCTGCCGCGCGTGCACCGTCCTACCGGACCGGTGCCGAGCCTTCTGGTGCCCGTCCAAGGACTGCCGCAGCGGCAAGGTCTGCCCGCACGGCGACGGCGGGGACGAGTCCGCGGAACGGTCCTGGGGCTGTCTGGCGTGTGGGCACCAGTGCGACCCAGAGGAGATCAAGGTGTTGCTTGAGGCGGAGGAGTCGCTGTCTGAGGCCCTGGAGATGGCTGACGAGCTAGGTGAGCGAGGGAGAGGAGTTTTATTTTGCTGCTGTATATGCATATGATGCGGTGTGTATTTTTTTCAGTATCACATTTTCGATCGCCTAACTCCGTCTTCTTGGCAAGGGAGTCAACGCAATCGACACCCGTACATGCCGTGCGATCTCGTTTCTGAATGAGTGAGTGACGAGCCACACGAATGATGGAAGTCCTCCCCTTATCCGCTTTTCCCACCTGTAGGAACCTCGGCCCCCCATCCCACCTTCCAAGCCATTTTCACCCAGACCTGCAACGAACCCCCTCACGTGCTCTGTGTGACTGCCGGCTTGACCTATTAATAGGAGTGGAACAAATCGACGCTTTAGTGCAAGAGGCCAGGGTGGTACACCCCACGCACTACACGGTCTTCTGGGCGTTGGAGGCGACAGCGAAGCGGCTTTCCGGCGAGAGCGCACGGGGCGGGGGGCGCCGCGAGCGCGTTGCTCAGGCGGCGGAGGCAGCCTGGACAAGGTACGCTTCTGTTTTTTGCTTTTTGTCAGATTCTTTGGCTGTACATGGTACGCTGTGATGCGTGCAGGCTGTGTGTTGTACTTCATGCGTGTGTGTTTCCCGCCTTGTCTGGTTGAAGTAGTGATTGTCTTCGCGTTAAGGACCGTTTCGCCCTCTGCTCAGTTACTTGTACTATCCGAAGGACTGGTCCAGTTGACGCAATGTTCTTCCGCCGTCACACGCCAACTACCCACAATGGGGTACACAAAAAGGAAACCTTCGGAGAAGCAGACCCAGAAAAACCAACGCAATCGCAAATGTAATATTAAGTATAGGAGTATCAACATATTTCCCGGCAGTATCACGTTGTGTACAAATGTACGAATGTGCTCAATTTTTCCCGAAAAGTGTTACGTTGGAGTTTTGAGTAACAGCTCAACCGTGGGATCCTACGCTACATCCTGCTCAAGTACTGTATATACTCTATTTTCGACGTTTCTTACTAAATGGCGGGCCGGCCACCACCGTGTGTGGCGGGAGGTGATGTAAATAGCGGGCCATCACTAAATACTGTGTGTGACCGCGGGTGACAACAAGATGCGGTGGCGCCTGGGATTCGCGCGACCCTTGAGGCCGCCCTTGATCGTGTACTACGCGCTCGACAAGCTTCGAGGCAACCGTAACATCTACCTCTATACCGTCAAATTCATCTTCTGCGAAGCGCCTCCTCTCATGTGTCCGTTCGTCGGCCGGTCGTGCTGCTGCTGCGTCTGTTGTTGTCTGGTCGAACCAAGGCTGGTATCGGCAGTCGATGAGGCGCTGCCTGCCCTGCACCACGAGAAGGTGGTGTACTTGGATGCTCTAGCGCAGTCGCGGGTCGTCGCCGGTGACATCAAGGTGTGTGACTCGTACCTCGATATGTGTGTCACTCTATTAGCTACATCGAGCGCGCTACATAGCCAATGGAAGGACGACAGTCTCGCTTCTGTTGAAAGCAGAACGAAATTGCTTCCAAAGGCCATGATCTGGGACCCCGTGTGTGTTATGTGTGTATGTCTTTTATTCAGCATCGACCGCGCCAACCGGCTAACCAGTGAAACGGCGTCAGTCTCAAGTGCGGCGGAAAACAGAACGAAGCGCTTCTAAAGGCGCGATGACCTGGGTGTACGTGTCGATGTATGCGTGCTACGTAAAAGCTCGTTTGCGTGGGAAGGGAGGGCGAGCCCGCTGTTTTTGCGTCTCGGATCCTGCTATATATTGGCACGAGCGGTGCTGGACCATGAAAACTTATAGTAGTCGTGTGGGGGGGGGGTACGCGGATCGGGGCAGGTGTTTGCATCCCCAGGGCTTGGGACACACACACATCGAGTCTTTCTGTGTACTCCTGCGCCCTGCCTGTCTGTACCTTCCTTTGATTATGAAGAAGTGTTCCATCATCTTGATCCCCGTTACAAGACTGACTGGCGTCTTTTCATTGGTCAACCGGTTAGCGCGGTCGATGCTAACGAATAAAGCACACACGCGCGCACGCGATGTACGTGTCGCGCCCCATGGACTTGGGCCGCCGAGCAGACACAAAGACAAACACGATGATGTTGATGGCGTATATTTCTGGAAAGGTTGTGCTACAACAACTACGTTTGCCAGCATGTAGTCCTCCCACGTTCTACCCGTAGCCTGGCTTGCGGCGAGGCGACATGTGAGCTTGATCCAGTGGAGAACAGGTTGGGGTTGATACTGCACTTGAACAGCTTTTTTTCGGTGGGAATGCATTCAAACTTTCAAGATTATGGGGCCACTATGTACCGATTTCAACATTTCCTCCGTATTTGAATGTGTTGGCAGTCTTTGGGGGCACCGTTGTTGTTGCGAGGTTGTTGGATGCGTGTCGTAACTCAAATCTTGAACTACAAACAAGTGAATTTACAGGCTTCTCACAAAGCAGTTTGGTTGCGTCGCTTGTGTGTCTCCGCCCTTCTGCCCTTCTGTCCTGTGTTTGCGGGGGGACAGGGCGCCCGCGAGGCCTACGAGTCGGCGCACAGGGTGTCCGTGATGGTGAGCGGCGCCAACACGATCCCGACGCTGGACATCAAGTCTCTCGCCGAAAGGACGCCCACCTCGGCCAACGAGCTTCGTGCCAGGTACTCCGGCGGTCAGGTATGACGACAACGTCACGGCAATCAATCGTGTGACAAGCCACGCCAATCCTCCCGGACAGGCGCGACAACGACGACCAAGTCACGGCAACAAGTGCCCGCCGGCAGCTGTTTTTTTTTACATCAAAAGCCTAGAAGCCTATTCCTTGTCCTGTATGGCGGCGTGCAGTGGCGACCGTTGAGGCGGTCGTGGCCGCGGGGGCGGTGTCCGTCGGTAGCGGCGTCGGTAGCATTCAGCTGTGGTGAAGGACCGGGGTCTCAGCAGACTTGGGGTTGTTCCTCCAGGGTCGCCTGGCGTGGAGCTAGGGTCCCGCGGTGACGGCGGCAGTATTTTTTTAGCTAAGGTGTTGTCGTGCCACCTTGCCGATGCCGAGAGCCGGCGAAAGTGACCGGGCAAGCGTTAGTGGCTGCTGCTGCCTTGGTGGCGGTTGTTTTCAAGCAGCAGCAGCAGCAGCAGCAGCAGCAGCAGCAGCAGCAACACCAAGCGTAGTGAAGCTAGGCATTGGTCGGTCGGACCGCTTTTTCTTTTTTTCCCTTCATTTCGTTGGTGTCTCGTTTTCTCAACAAGAACAGAGCAAGAAGAACAGGAGAGAAATAGACGTGGCGTATCGTGTCTTGTGTTCGTGTGTGTGTTTCCGCGAGTTTTTGCGGCTTTTCCCACCGGACCGCTGGTTGAACTGGCGGTACGATTTTTCCCGCTGGAATTTGTTCAACTAAGCGGACGTCATCGATCTGGGGACGGCAAGACACCATGCGGCCAAGCGTCGCCGGCGGTATATCAACCGGAAAATCGTGGTTGGCGTCCTGTCGAATTTGTTTTCTCTTGACGCAAGTCGGTGGCGATTGACCTGAGAAATCAGCGCATACTGTTTTTTCCTGGTTGCTGCTCTCCGAGCAGCGTATGGAACACGGCGTTACAACAGCAGCAGACTTAGCTTGCAACCCAGTTTTTGTTGTATCTTGGCCGCATCACACATGTAGTACCTGTTATTGGAGTACACGGGCTTGCTTCTTCAAGCGGGCGACACCACACCGACGTACGACGTTCATTTGGTTGGTAGAGGTGTACAGCAGCGCGTTCTCCTGTTCTCTGGGCTTATGGTGTACGGGGTCTCGCGCCTTTGAGGTTTTTCGTCTGATTGTGTTTTGAATCGGAAGAGCTTCCTCGCTCCAAAGATTATTTGAAGGACAACAGAGTATGGGTGCGTGTTGTTGAAGTGCATTTTTTGGGAGGGGGGGGCGTACTCTTATGTTTTGCATGCCTTAGCGGTTAGACCATTGACCACGCGTCCTCGAGAGGACGGAGCATTGTTCCCACAGGACCGATCACCGATGGCCAATCGTTCCTTTCTGCTTTGCCAAAGGTGGCTCAAAAATGTCTTCCCTAGTCTGTCCATCCTCACGATATCCCTTCCCNCATTTTTTGGGAGGGGGATTGTATGTTCGGCGACCTGTCCGCTAGAGTACGGACACTTGGGTCGCGAAAGTTGGTAGACAGGAGAGCGAAGTTCACAACAAGTACCACCTCGTTTTTCCTGTTGGCGGTGTTGATGTCAACTGGTGGACGGGGGCGCTATGCTTACATACATGCATTTAGGAGGTCCAAGACCGAGAAAAACAAATGGATTATGACAATGAGCGGGATGTCAACTCCCCCCCCCCCCAAGTGTTTGCCATCGGGGTTGGGTTTTCGTCGCTTGGCAACGACGTTGTAAAACAAGCCAAGTCACTTCGTCAGCTCGGCAACCAGGTTACCGTTTTTTTTTTTACCTCCGTTTTTTTTTT
>CACKRE030005156.1:52344-77502 GCA_902602495.3 Ectocarpus sp. CCAP 1310/34
ATTGACGGTTTTGAAGAGCGAAATCGTGCCGCCGCTAGGGTATGCCGGAGAAGTATGGGAAGGAAATAAGAATGTCGTGAAAGAACTCGAGGCGGCGCAGATGAAAGCAGCGAAAATCATCCTAGGATGCTCCACGCGCACAAGTAATGCAGCCGTGAGGGCAGAATTGGGGATCCAATCCCTACGGTCGGGAAGAGACGCGAGGAAGCTGACCTGGCAGTATCGCATGTGCGGGATGGGAGAGGAGAGGTTGCCGAGAATCGTATGGGAGGCGAAGTGGGCAAACAAAAAGAGGGGTAGACAACCCACGGAATGGGTCAAGGTTGTAGAGGACGTATGGAAGGGGCTCGACATCGACGAAGATGAAACGCTGGAAACGGAGGGTCTACAGGGGTTCAAGGAGAAGATATCTGTTGCTTGTGCCGAGAGAGAACAGAGTGTAAGTAAAGAAACCAAGGATAAGGAGGGTCTGGAAGTGTACGGAACGTCGAAGGAAGGAATAGGGTTCATAGACTACCTACATGGACCAATAGATGCAGGAACAAAGCTTAAGGTCAAATTCAGGACCGGGGACATAGGCCTTCGAGAACGTCGACGAAGACATAGGACGGTAGACGAGGAAGACGACGAGTTCAAATGTGATTGCGGCTTCGAATGCGAAGACCGTGTTCATGTAGTCGCGGAATGTCCGTGGTACAAGAAGGAGAGGGAAGTGCACGTGACTGAGCTGGGAAAAATAGATAGGACGTACAGGGAGATGTTTGAGGCATGGAATAGAGAGGAAAGGACGGTAGCTGTACTGGGGCATAGGAGGTGGGTTGAAAGGGCGGAAAGGGATATCATTAGGATAGACAGACTAGGCAAGACATTTTTGAGCCACCTTTGGCAGAGTAGAAAGGAGCGATTGGCTATCGGTGATGGGTCCTGTGGGAACAATGCTCCGTCCTCTCGAGGACGCGTGGTCAATGGTCTAACCACTAGGGCATGCAAAACATAAGAGTCCGCCCCCTACCCCCGTGAGCGAGCGCCCGACCAAGATGTCGCGGACGGCTTACTTACCCCCTTTATGGCACCAACCCAAGGCGGAGATGCCATGCAGCAGGATCATCGAGTTCCGCCGCGCCACAGGCCGCCAGGAAGCGAAGCAGAGATCGAGAGGAACCGTAGAGTTTGGTTTGGTTGAACCCATCCCATCCCGTTCCGTTGAAAGGAGCACGGGGACAACGCCACACAGATGCCGTGGCGCCGTGCAGTAAACGAAAACGAAAAACACGACAGAAACCGAGCAAAACGGAGCAGAGAAGAGCAGGGACATTAGTCAACAACAAGACAAAAAAGAAAGCAGATGCAAAGGGGGGATGCTTTCGGCGAGACACACTCTGCCACGTTCCCAACAAGAAGCAAGGCGTAAAAGCAAATATCGATCAAGGCCAACGGGCTCCACTACATCTGCACCTTCAATGCCACTTGCTCCGTTGTACACTCGTCCGGAAAAACCTACGACAGCTCTACCTAGATACCCTCGCGCTGCATACAAAGGGCTCTCTTAAAAGTTGTGGTCCGTCACAGCTGCTGTTGAAAAATTAGGGGGGGGGGGCGCAGCGGCTTCGTTTATCCTACGCTAGCTTTGCCGCCGACATGCTTCAATAAAACGCAATCCTTCTCCCGCCGCGAAATCCCAAACACGCACGAGGCCTGGAGGATCGACGGAGGCGATGCCAGCGGGGGTACGTGTCCACACACGGCCCCGAGTTCGTTCGCCGTAACGTGCATCCATCCTACTCGAGGCACCTTTACACGCACAGATGAGCCCGGGTCGATGACACTACATCACATCTTGCACCAAATCACTCTTCAACACGACGCTTTTCAAGCACGAGAATAGGCACACGTACCTTCCCGTCATGCCTGCCCCCCCCCCCCCCCAACGCCAGTGCATATGTACACGATACCATTAAAACAATGCTTTGCTTTCACGGCTCGAGACCGCCTGTGGTCTCGATCACGTCGGCTATGATCATCTTTGCAAACGAGCAACGGAGAGCACAGGCGCCTTCGGCTACGCACCGCTTTGCCATTGATGCCCCCGCTGCCCCCGCCGGCTTCGCGGCCCGGTTGGCCAAACCCTCCCCTGCAGGCTTAGCCTGTGGCGTTGTCGAGGCGCCAAGAGTTAAGGAGGTGCCGAAAAACCAACACACAACGGCAGTGGACACAAGACAACAACACGAGCGGGCAAGAGGAATGGTTTGCGTTGATAGGGAACGAGCACAGGAGAAAACAAACAGACAAGAAAAGGGTTTTCAAAAGACCGGAAGGATGTGAGGACGTCGCCGTGGAAGGATGGCAAGAGACAGGTCACGCCAAGTTTGGAGTGTCCGGTGTTCGATTTGACGGGTAGTATGATACCGCCCCGAGGGCCTGCAAGCGAGACACACACGAACAAACGTACAAGAATCCAATTTGTCTTTCGCGCAAAATCCACAATGCAAGTAATGTAGCGTTATCAAGAAATAAATGACATACAAGGGGTGCCAGTGGTCACCACATGAACGTACTTGTGCACATGCTGCCGAAAGGAAACACGTGCAATGACCATAGCATAACATGATCGTGGTCAAACCATCTGTTTGGGCGATGGTCTAACCGGACTCGACAGCGATGTACCACATCGGGGGTGAATCATGCACTTTGTAGAGGGACAAGGAGGGATGGGTTTGGCTTCTAAACGAACCGCAATCTAGGGGCGAGGAGGAGGAGGCAACAAAAAAGAAGAAGGTGCTGGGTGTTCAAGTGCTTGTTGATGAGTTCCTGTGGTGAAATCTTGCATCTTGCTGATCCTTGTGGTGCACAGCAATTTTGCCGTGGCGGTGGCGTATCCGCACGAGTCTCGCGCACTACAAGTAGATATAAACCAAGACTGACTCGAGGCGTGCAAGTTTATTCGTCGAGTTCGAATGCGAAACTGTGCTCTCCTGGTTGTGCTAGAGCGCAGGGACAACACAGAGAGACGCGAAATAATAAATGAATACATGAAAAACTCTCGGCCCTCGCGCAAGAGAAAGGGAGAGGGTAACATGCCACGACATGACATCCTCTTCAAGCTCAACACAAAAACAGTAGCACACAAACGGCGGTTCACCGGCTCGAATTATTGGGCGATGGAAGAGTATCAATACGCAAGGGCTGACGTATGCAAAGGGCGGTCTCTTGAGCAAGCGGAACATGCCCGCTGTGCGACGGCTGAGCAAGGAGTCTCAAGTCTTCCACCCCAAGAAGGAGAAGTGCGGTGCGGACGGAAACAAACGGCGTAGTGCATGCGCGCTAGAAGGAAGCATGATGGCCACGCTGTCACCACCGCTGCCATGCCGAGCCAAAATACTTCTTCCGACATACGAGTGTGTCCTTGGAAGTCAAGAGGCAAAAAAAACGAGCAGAACGATATCAAAACACATACAGAGCGACCCTCCATTCCTTCGAAACTGCCACCGCAGAGAAACAGACTGGACACATGCAGTGAACACGTGGTGGGAAGAAACACGTGGCATGTACAACCAGCCAGAGTCTGATCTGAGGAGAGCTGACGAAACAAAGAAAACGCCGCCCCCCTACTCTCCCCTGTCGTGCTGCCGGGTTCATCTAAACAGAGGAAGCACCGCCGACATACGACTCTCTCCTTCGAGCGCCTGTGTGTGTGTGTGTGTGTGTGTGTGTGTGTGTGTGTGTGAAACTACAAAAAAAGGTTGCGGTCGTTCTGTGTACAACAAAGCGAAGGTTTAGGGTCGTTACAGCAGTAGTTCCTCGGCGTCATGGTTTCCACCCATCTGTCCTTCTATCTTTCACGGGTGCGGCTTATGTGCACGCGCACGAAAGCGGATACAATATGAAAGGCAGATGGTTTCCCTCGTTTTGTTGTCCTCTGCAACTGAGGATCGATTTGGCTGGCCGCCCGCATTTGATGGTGCTCCATTTGCTCAACGCACTTCGGGCAAAAACAAAAACATGCCTGTTCTTCCCTGACAATTTGCCCATGTAGTCATCGTCTCAACATTGCCACAGCAGTACAGCGTGGCAGATACAGACAGACGGCATCGTCGGCTCTCCCTCTCCCAATCAGCGGCCGCGGACGGTTTCTCGAGAATGGAAACATGGGGATGGAGAGAAACGTTCGATCATCCTCAAACGTCAGCTTCGGAAAACGCATAGGGCGTCCAGCCGTGTTGACCGACACATAAAACAAGCGCTTACATTCGCACATCCATCTACATATGCATGCCAAAAAGGTGGAATCGTTCATGGCTCTCAAGGTCGGCCGGATCGAACGTGCAGCGGGAGGAAAGGTGGTGTGGGGACGGTCGTTGCGCTACTCGACGAGGGAGTCGTGGGCGTGCTCTTCTTGTGCCCGGCCAGAGGCGAGAGGCGAACGGGAAAGCGTTCTTGTCACCTGGCGCTCTTTGAAAAAAAAAAACGCACATGTACTGTCCTATAAACAAAGCGCCCCTAGCGACCATTCCAAACGTCTAGACCGGACGAAACGGCATCAAGAACGGGACCGCGGGAAGGATTGTGTACAGCAGTGCCTGTCCTGGTGGCGTCGTGGGGATTGTCTCTCCTCGCCAGCTCCGAGGAACAAATCACTACAGTATCTAGCATGCGAGTCGACATTGGCCATATTAAATTGGTCTGAGTACATATGCTGCGCGTGGGGAACGGGGGGGTTTGTACTTCGCCGGAATCTTCGAGAGCACGGCACAGCGCCTTCTTCCAACGACCAGGCGACACAAGGCAGGCGTCCGGTACGAAAACAAGTCGCCACGGCTGTCTCATCGCCTGAAGCTGCCAATACTGGCAGAGGGAGAAAGAGACAGACAGAGAGAGAGAGCACTAGCTTCCACATGGCATAGGGTAACGGTCGATCACCGGACACAACCGATATCCAAGATACCCTCTCTACCCAAAGGTGTTTGTGGTCAATGGTCTGACAGCTACGGCATGCAAAACATGCTTGCGCCCCCCGCCCAAGGGTGTTTATAGGGTGCCTGTTGGCTGTCATCAGTGCTACGGTATCTACGCGACCCTGAGCGTTTGGGATGAGTACACTAGCGATGGCCGCCCACTCATCAGATAGCGGCAAAGTCCTGTCTCTCTTCACTGACAAGAGTGAGGCTGACTCGAGATGACATTGATGGTACTCAAAAATTTTGCGCATTCGAGGCAGACCCGAATCAGCGCGTACTTGAGAACGGAGAACTCAAGAGAGATTGGTGAGTGTCAACTTTCGCAGCACTTGTGGGGATTATGATATAAGGTAAAGGGTGAACATAGTCCTGAGGACAGGCGAACATGTTAGCACCCGGTTGAGAGGATGCTGAAACCGTGCAACGGGAGACGACACTGTTGCTGCACAACATCCTCTAAAATAGGACCGTGGCACCAGGGGGGATAGGAAAACTGCAGTGCGGGCTGTGTGTGTGGCATTTAGCGTACAGGTGGGCGTTATGTCAAAAGTGTGCCGCGGATTCACGCGGTATAGTAGTACAAGCGATGGGATTTTATTGGTGAACGATGAGAGTACGTAAGATTCCTGGAATATACACGTAGAAAGGAAACTCAGCGGCAGGGAACTTGGGACGTGTTTCCAAAGAAGGGAACAATCGAACAATCCCCAACCCTCCTCACCACGGGTACACATCTATGCCGCATACGTCCAAGTGCGAGAGAGAAAGCGAAACCCCACGCGAAAACATCGAAAGTAGAAGTCACCTCACGCTAGAGCCTCTGTTTCATGACAACCGAGAGCGTGAGGGCCGCGGAAAGCTTTTTAGGTTGTCTTGCGGAGCACAGCAATCGAGTGCCCGAGGCTCCGGAGGGTTTGGTCCGCGTGACTTAGATGCTGTTATGAAACAATACCCGTACGCCACTGCCGCCGCCGCTTTGACGTCAGGCTGCCCTGCCTGCACCCTCCCACACCACATAAGGTCGATCAAGGCACAGCAGTACCGTCGAAGGTAACGGACAAGCACAGGAACCAGCTAACGCCCTGCCGACGCCAGCTGGGCGGCAGCGTCCATTTCCGATGTCCCGATGTGTGTCATCACCGAACCGGCTGCTGTGTCGTGCAGAGAACCGAGGAGAGAGCTCTTTCGTTGTTGCTGCACAGGCAACAGAGCTGGCATGCCGATCAAGTGCACACACACAAACACCAGCTAGCAGAGCAGCAGGACCTGGAGCCAACTCTGTCGCTAAGTTGTTGTTGCCGAGCTTGATGGTATGGTATTCCGCGGTAAAGGGTGTGTGGTTGCCCGCCGTTGCTCCCCAAACGATACTAACACAGCAGGTGGTGGGTTGTGGTTTGTGGTACCAACAACGTGCATGCACAGGGCCGCTCGCTGTGCCAACAGCATACCACTGCTGTCCAACGTAAACCTTTGGCCTCGCTTAACCCTGCTGTGAGGTCGTCAGTAGGCTCCCCCTTCTTCGAGCGGAGGACTCAGGGAAAGCGAGGACCGCCCACAGGCGCCGTCCACACGCGAGCAGCACCAACAACCCCGCGATAGAAGGAGTAGATGCACACACAACAGACGCCTTCCCTCACCGGCATGGTTTTGCTTTCCTCCGTACCCAAGCAAAAGCTGGCTGCTAGGGCTGGGCTTCCTTAAATCGCTCTCACACGCTTCTCCTCTCCCTATCCAGCTTGTTCTTCAAATGGCTCGTAACGCCTAAGCTTGTTGTGCAGCAGGTTCGCGTCGACGGCTGATTGGGCAAGCCCCCAAGAAGGATACCCCCCCCCACAATGCGAAAATATGTTTTTGCCCCCCCCCCCCGGTCATGACGTCGTGTCCATGTTCTCGTGCAATGGCTGTCCTTTTCAATTCTGGCACGGCCAGGGACGGCTAGAAACTGCTGTGCAGCTCTTTCACCGAGGTCGACTTGAAAACTTATCTACTTTCTGAATGAAATATATACTCTGCCTGTGTAGGCGACGTACTTAGTAGTAGTTGTTGTTGTTGTTGTTGTTTCTCACATTAGCTTCATCGCACTTAGTGTGCTGTGCTGTTTCCCCAAGACACTATTTATTTATTTTTTCTCCATCATTGGACGCTGTCGTCTGCCGCTCTGGCCCCTATCTTCCACTTCTACTAGCTAGACGACCCAAACTATAACCTGTTCCGGAGAGCGGAAAATATTCGGCGTGCTCCCACATGGATTGCACAGGGGAGTTACTCCGTATCTGGCATGTATGGTAAAATGTAGATGACAGAATATTTGACGCAGGACGTACTCCGTTATAGAATAGCGTTCCGCCGCTCTTGGTGCCACTCACAGATAATACTTCATCTATCTCTTGCTTTTGTCCTACTTCTACCTGGCTTTTTGCACGTGCACGTGGGTACACACCAATACCACAGCTAGCTGCTGAATCAGCATTCCCTCCCCCCCTCACCGACAGTGACAAAGTTTCGAATAGAAAAACAGCCTACCTAGTGCCACACAACGCTCCTACAGTTGCTCCATACCAACAGTAAACTGCTCCGCGGAGGTTGAGAAGTTGCTGTCCAACAAAATTGGCGCCTACAGCAGATGGGGCGAAAGAAAAATCAATCCTTATCCTTCGAACGTAGAGAGAAAACGAACAGCAACTGAGGACGACCCCCTGTAGCGGCTGTTGTGATGATTAGGGTGGGGGCTCATCACATGCCGGGCGCCGGGTGGTACCGAAGCGCCTCTTCGCCCTCCCAGGAAAAGGTAACTCCCCCAGACGCGGGAGGTTTGAATCTTCTCTTGAACCACTTCGCAACTACGCGTGCGGTCTTTTCCATTTCTCGACCAAACACCCTCGAGCCACTTCGGGAACACACTTACAGTGAGGCAGTCTGTTGTCTTTAGATTAGTGTTCGACTCCACTAAATACTTTGGTAGTGGTCAAAAGATCCGTCAAATGTTACGAAGGAAAGAATAAACACCAACAACAAGAGCATACTGGTTGGTAGTACACAAGGATGAGCCCTCGTGTGCACCATGGGAGTTGATGTGCCGGACGGAATCAACGACAAAAAGGCCCACAAAAAAACACAACAAAACGAAAAAAAAAAATCAGGCACCATGAATACGGCAAAACAGCAGTGAGCTACTTTGACCCGATCATGACAGGTCGGCCAAAGCCGCGGTTTGTCTCAGACGCTCGATGATCCCGTGAAGCGCCCTGTTCTTCTTCAGCCCAGACACCTGTTCCATTTCGCACGTGCACCAACCGTTACGTTCGTGATGCGCGGGTGAGCAACGGTGCGTTGCAGTGATCCAACAGAGAACGACGAACGTCTGACAACAAGCTCACACACGCAGATACGCGGATAGGCGCACAGAAAAGACAGTCAGAAAGAAAGACAGCAAGGTGAGCCCTACCTACACAGCTTGCCCGTTCGCACAGCGCACAGTCACCGACCCCTCAGAAACCCTTCTTTGATTATCTACGGTCACCATATGTTTCATTTCTCCCCCCTGTCCGTCCGAGGTCAATGGTCTAACGACTACGGCATGCATTCTCTCACCAGGGACCGGTGTGCGCCGAGCATTTCCTCGTACCCCTCCGCTCCGGCCATGCAGTCACGGAGCGACTCCTCGTACTGTTCCTCGTACACGCCCCGCGAGAGCACTCTTTGCACCGGGGAGTTCCTCAAGAACTCGCAAAACCCTAGCCTGGGGGCGCCGTAGATTGTGAATGAAGGGGGGGAGGTTCAATGGGCGGGGGGGGCTCGCAGGATAGGATTAGAGGGCGTAAGAATCACAGCGTGAGATAGCTATGCAAATATTTAGCTTGGATACGTCGGGCTTCATATTGAGTTCGTGCATTCGAAAAACATATTCCGCCCGAATTCGTTTTTATGAAGTCTGGAAACCGAACGATAAACAAACCCTAACTTGAAACATCACAATTTGGTGTTTTTCCCGGCCAAACAGAGCCAAAAATGACTATGCTGAGATTCGCGAATCAGATTTTTCAAACATTGGTAAACCGGACTCTAAGGTTGCCCTTCGTTCCGGATGAATCTAAGCGTGCTCTAAGGATCCAGCCAGTATCTGCCGCACGCGGCCATCTTTGGGGGTGGTGCACGCTCTGCAAACATGACGTCGAACACGAAACACGCACCAGTCATCGAGCTGTGATCGAGATATTCTAAGCGTGGACTCCTCCGGCGGGTTGACGTCGGGCGAGTCTATCCACACCGTCAGCATGAAGCGCTCGGCGTTGCACGGGAGCACCCTGTGCAGCACGCGATCGCTCCGAAATATGACCTGCATGCAAGAAGAACACACGAGAGAAGACAACGAAAAAAAAATGAGCGGGTAGGGTACATACAGTTTGGCAGCGGTGACGAGAGATAATCACGGCCACTACTGCTGTTGCCTTAGTCCGAAGAGGGTAGGGCAATAATCGACATGTTTGAGGCAACACACTACAAAGCTTGTGCCCCGTAGCCTGTTGAGCAACGGGTGGAGGCTGTGTGGCGGGGCAAGGTCGGGGGCAACGTGAGCATCCCTTGTGACAAGAGTCCTCGGTCGTCTTGCACCATCTCCGGCGAGGCCGTGCAAAAAAACAGCGGGTGGTATGGGGAGCGGCGGCCCGGTGAAAGGCTATAAGGTCGTTACTGCGCACGAATAATCCGTGGCGCGGCACGTTTCAGAGCAGGCGACGACCTCTGCACGGACGGACCCACTGTTCTCGGAAGTTTCCACCTAGAACATTGAGCAGCTGCATCCCTACCCCCAATGGGGGACGGATGATCCACCTCATAAGAGACGAGTAGTGGTTCACGGTCAGAGCAACAAATTGATCCACCTTCCCTGCTCCACACCCACCAGACGGTCGAGCAGAGGAGCTATCGCCTCCTCTTTCTGGAGAAACGGCGTAAGACAAACTTCCCCTCCGTCCCCTTCCTTCCAGCTCGGGTTCAGGTACAGGAGGCAGGTCAGCGCCCGCTTGTTCGGAGGACCGGGATTGTCGTAATGCAACGGAAAGCAGCCCCCTGAACCTTTTCGAGGTTGGGTTGGTGAAAGCAGGCACGGCGTGACAGGTTTGCCGAGGGAAAGAAAGGGCATTTGTGGTGTACCGCCGTAGCATGTCGGACTTCCACCGACCAGGGTAGCTTTGAGTTAGGGTCGCGAAGTACCTCCAACACGAAGGCCAAGGATATGCCGTTTCAGACGCACAGCTGTGCGCGCGTGAAACAAACAGGCCGCCAGATGAACCGCGGCTGTGGCCTCAACCAGGGCGCGCTTTAGCAAATGAGGGGAATAAGCCAAAAACAAATCGCGTTTTGACATCGCCCACGGCTCCACCAAACAGCGCCGTTGCCTCCCAAAAATCCACACATGTGCCGCGGGAAAAAACACGGTAGCAAGATGCCCCTACTCTCGCGTTGGAGAGTCCACCGTCACCTGCCAAGTACCACCGCCGGACTCCGTCGCGGTACTGCACCATAGCAACACAAACCGACCACGCGCGCCCCCGAGTAACCGGCCCGCAAAAGAAGCGCCCCAACACAACAACGCATAGCCCCTACACTCCCTGTAGGAAATAATCAACCCTCAGCGTTCCGCAACGTCGCAACAGACAGATGGTCCTTTCGTGCAGTCCTGCGCACCTGCGTTCCGTTGCAGCTTCAGAGTCCTCCCTTGAGTGCCGCGCGCGAGCCTCAAGCCTTCGGGAAATGCGGCCGCCAGGGCCTCCACGAGCGCTTCTTGGTGAAACAGGGCGTTCATCTCCGGCAGCCTTCGTGAGTGGTAACATAGCGTTCATGCGCCACACGGGCCATGGTTAGGGATAGCAAGCAGGGGGGTGTTGTGGGAATGTTCAGTTGTCCTCCCGTTCATAGTCAATGCTCAGTAGCTGCTCATGAATCGTAGTTGGCGTAACATATGTCGGTTGGGATGTAACGCATACGAATGAGGGACAATTCTGGTCGGATAATAGGGGGGGGTTGTGAGGCTTGCCGTTGATGGCGCCGTCAATTGGCGGCAATCTTGTGGCAGCCATTAGGTAACAAACAGCTGGGTATGGGGTGCTGCTGCTCGCAGAGGCACCTCGCGACACGGAGACGTTTGCGGCCGTCGGGGAGGGGGTTCAGGGTGGTTTCTTGTCGAATGAGCGGCGAAATCTTAATCTTCCACGAATCGGAATTGGTACCGAAGACCACACACAGAAGTACGCACAGAAGCAGGGGGCGGGGGCGGGGTGGGGCATCTGCTGATTTTTCAGGGCGCTGCACGCGCATCCGGTTATACCGTACCACGATACGTCCCAACGAAGTGTTTCAGGACGTTCCGACCGATCTCAAAACTACGTCATAGTAACTATTTGCGTACCACGGCGACCTGAGAGTCCCGCGGCAACAACAGCGGTAGAATCGGAGTTGGCGTGTATGGTAGCTAAGACAACTAAATACCACCTTTCTTCTAATATTTGGTCAAAAGGAGGGTGATGGTAGTGAGTAGGACGGGGACGGGACGGGACGGGACGGAACGGAACGGGGGACGGCTGCTCCTGGAATACGGAACGGAAGTCGGCAAATTAACTCACCTGTTGCGGATGGATTCATCATGCAGGTCGACTTCGAAGATGTTGGGCTTGGAAAATTGCAGCCGCTGCCCGTTCGGGTGCGAGAACTGTGTCTCGTTCGGCCGCATCAGCCTGCCAGACAGCAGTGGGGCGGAGAAAGGGACCAGCGGGAGCGCAAGCACGAGGCAAAGGAGGCACATCAGCCGCTACCCAAGCACAACTACAGTTAGCGCTCGCAATTAAGAAATACTAAAAAAAAAAAATTAGGCTTACTTTTCCACGAAAAATACGAAAATAGGGCTAAGAAACATAGCTCAAGCTGGGTCTCCCAATAAGAAATGTCCAATAAGAAACAGCGGCGACCGCTTGCCTACTACATAAGAAGCAAGGGGTTTGGGGGGAGTGTGTCGAATAAACAACACCCCACAGCTCCTCCTATCGCTCCCTCTTTCCCCCCGCTCCCACTACCCCCCCCCGCTCCCATAGTGCATTTTTATTATAGATGTACGACGAGGGGGGAGGGGGGTGCCCATTCCGCCCCCCTGCCCGCTATGGCGCTCTCTGGCGTTCCGGCTCTGGCACAGCACACCAGACAGGCTGCAAACAGCGATATGCTGTCTGCTGTACGGTGTTGATGGTGCTCTCCGCCAGCTCTACCTCGTGAGGGCAAATCGTTTGTTTAATTTGAACGTTGTGCAATGTAGTAAGCAAGAAGAGAAATAAAAAATTGCCGAATTTAGAACTTCAGCAGGGTTTGGCGGCACGAATAAATAAGAAACTTGACACAAGAAATTGAACGACATTCGATGAGTTTATAGCCCGCAATAATTCGAGGCTGAACCTGAAATGCGGCCGCTAACTGTACAAGACGGGCTACTTTGTGGCCTCCCGCAAAACATAAATCTTGATCTTGTGAGCGTGTACCGTTCTAGCTGAATGCTTGCGAGATGCGTGTAGCTAACCTGGTCGCGCTCACGATCAAACTCCAACAGTCGGAGAAGAAGAGACAGATTTCAATATGTCATGAGAAGGCTGGTCGGGACAGCCAGTCATCCTCTGTTGAGGTTGCCAGCCTGTACAGACCGCCTTTCTCCAAAACTACAACACCGGGGCCACGCTTGGGCAACCCAAACCCAACCCACCCTTGCCCATGCAGCCAGCGCATCTCTTGGAGCAGCGCCAGAGCCCATCCCCGCCCCAAGAAGTTGTCGATCACGACACGGCCGTCCCTCTGGAGATCCCGCAATCTAGTCGGGATTAGCTGGTCGCGAAAGCGAGTGAGGCAGCGCTCAAAAGGTTCTCGGTACACCTCGTCAAAGTTGGCCATGCCGCGCCGCACCGATCGAATCGGGCGACGTCCTCTTCAGAGCAAAAGAGATACAACGACACGCACAAGAGCAGCGGCGTCAGGAGATCACATCAAATAACAGCTGCGAGTGAGGGGCAACGGCAAAAGCGTTTTTTGATACGCAGACAGGGTCGGGTTAACCCCTTTGGGTCTACCTCTTTTTTTTTTTGCGGCAAAAAAAAAGGAAGGAGAGGGTGCGGGGAGAGACAGAAGTACAGCAGAGAGAATACGATTGTACTTCTGTAGACGCAACAGCTATCTCCACCCATAGGCCATGAGGGCTGCCCGCGACAGAACGGTGGACACAGACAGGATCATAGAAGGGTTGATGCGTGGTCGCGGTGCGGCCAGTAGCGCAGTTTAGGCTTGTAGACCTCGAAAAGATCAGTCGTCAAGCCGCCTGAACTACTTTACTTTCAGTATATTCAACTGATGTGTGAAAATGATCAGTGAGAGGGCTTGTAGACCCATAGCTGGTTCTTGTACTTCTGTACTTCTCTGTCCCCTCCCCAATGTGAGCCCTGCCGGCTCACTACAGCTCCTGTGATTTTCCCACAATTCCCACAAGCATGCAAGCACACACCAGCACACACCTACCTTTGCATCCGTGGCTCTCTCTCGAGGTTCGGGCGAGGGTATGTGTGGGGCTATGCTGACAGTGTACGTGCTACTACCTACTCTGCTGTAAATGTTGGACTCGTCTATACGGCTGCTGCTGTGTAGAATAGCCGCTGACATGATGACTGTGCTGGATCTTGGGAGTGCACGATTTATTTGGAGGATATGCAGCATACCACGATATCCTGGCCTGTTTGGGCTTGAAGTGCCCCTTTTCGCTGTCCTCCTGTCTTTGCTTTAGTGGCTTCCTAGATTCGGGCGAGGGCATGTATGTGGAGCTATTGATGGGTGTCAGTGAAAGGATATGGGGAGAGATTCATGGTGGTATTCGCATTTAGAGCGGTGTGCATTTTTCTAATTTTGGCCGTTCCAGGGACCTTGATATTCCCGCTGGCACTAACGTCTTTTCATTGGCCACCGGGTAGCGCGGTCGATGCGAATAATAAAGACACACCTACCTACTGACTTGCCAACACCTGGCGTGGAGGGATACAGGGCGGAAACTCCATGGCATGCCACAACACCAGCATTTGCAAATGATCAACCAATGATCTGTCAGGACGCCTGTAGACCCAAAAGGGTTAAGGAGTGGGGGGGCGGTAAGACAGAGTTTCGAATACTGCTGTTTTTTGTTTTTTCCGACAAGGCGCAACGGGCAATACCATTCCTACTAACACAAGCATGTAGGGCCAGCTGCTCACCCAATTATTCTTTTATCGGTGCACGTGGGAGCCTTTTTTTCTGGACACCATGCTTCTCAGCTGCTGCTGCGGCACGATGGACCGATGGACCTGGACCCCACTAGCCTTCACTGCTGTCAACTCCGCAACTCTGTCAACTGCCTTTTGTACACCTCATGAGAGCACCAGCACAGCATTCTGCAGGTGCTATTTTTGCATGAAACCACTGCAGATGAAAAAATTCATGCACGAATACGACACATTGCACATGGGGCACAGGAGCACTCACCAGAACCCGACAGAGAGGAGTACCGGGCGCGCTCTCGGCGCCACTTCAATTGGAGGTTTGGAGTTTGGAGCCCAAAATGTCGGCTAGGGGTTTACGGCTGGTTTACGCGGCGTTACGGTTTTCCTCGGTGTTCCGCCACTTTCGTTGCTGCTGCTGGTTCTCGTGCGCTGCTTATCACGCTCCTCTGCTACGGCTGCTCAGCTACCACCTACACTCGCGAACACAGCTTAATGCGCAAGTGGGGGTTAATAGTTGCCGCGGGAACTCGATGCCGTGGATTTGTCTTGCCTACACAGAGTAGCCACGGTGTTGCCATGGCGACCGGGGATCCAGGTGAGTGAACAATCGATGCGACCTGCTGCCCAACGTGGGTGCCCTTGTCCCGCTCGCTCTCTCCCAACGCGCCCTTGATACCATGTGCAGTATCTTCTTACACCCGCCTTGCTTGTTGGGAAAGCCGCGGAGCTGCAATGAGGTGGTAATCTCCACACGTTGTAAGATGTGTACGGAGTACTACGGCTGTAGCTGCAAACAAAGTCTAGCTGCACATGATTCCCCGCCGCGTGCAACACGTGTGCACACCCACAGCGGCAATCAAGGGCTCTACTAACTCTCTGGTGTATCACATCCGCACGTAGGGTTAGGGCAGCAGCGCTTCGCGTATGCATATTGTCATGGCTTCCTCAGCGGACCAGGATCGATAAAAGGCCAGGCCCTACGCAAGTCTCTGCTCGAAGTGGATGTGGAGTTGTCGCTCTTGAATCTGAACGGCGGAAACGACCCGGGAGCCATCACATGCTCGGGAGCTGTGGAGGCGGTACGAGCGTTTCATCTGCAGCAAAAGTGTGCCCTGGGCGACCAAGGCCTCAAGTTACGGCTTGTCGGAAGTAGCCTTGGGGGTTTCGTCGTTGCAAGGTGCGCAAGTTGTGTGCTCCTTTTCCGATATACTACGACTGCTGTGTCTGGCGCCCAGTTTGTATTTTGTTTCCTCATATCTTTATGACACCTGCCTTTTCGCGTGTGGTTGACCACAACGATATCGGTCTTCGTCAGATACGCAGAGTTGTACCCTGAAGAGGTCGACCGGATCTTCATGCTCTGCCCCAGCTTCGGCTTGGGGACCAGAGCTGGCAAATTCGCGAGCGAAGCGGAGATGGCCGAGTGGGAGCGGACGGGAGCGAGAGGTACATATCGTTTCTGGTGTTCGCACGAAGCTGAGAAGGAAAGCACGGACACGTTGTTCTAAAGAGCCGTGAATCTCCACGTTCTTCCAAATCAGGTCACTGTTGTCTAGCCTAAGGCCTACTATTGTAGTGCACATCATGGCCGATAAGAAAATGGCCTTGCACCCTTCGCATGTCCATAACATACTTGGTACGTGCGCGGATTCGCGCCGTAAAGCTAAGCTAACAGCACATCTTTCCTTTGGTCGATGAAACGCCTTCTCTCGTGGGTCGTCCGCTCACAGTCTTTTCCTTATCAACCGGCGGGGAAGCAAGCGTCCCTTGGACCTTTGTCCAAGAAGCCAGGCTGCAACCCGACTACCCGGCCTACGCCTGTCCGGCGGCGATTGTGCACGGGCTGCAGGACGAAGTCGTGCCGGTAGCGGTGACCAAATCGCTCGTGGAGGGGAGGTGCGCCATGAAGCAGGGGGTGGTGTTCTGACCTCAGTATAGTGTCCTTCGTTACTTTGTCGACTGTGGACTTCATTTTTTCCCCGCAGTATTGTAGTGGCATAGCATTGGTGAGACTCCTCTCTCCTTCCCTGAACATTGCTGCCCTCACGTCGTGCGTGAAAGAACGTTGCGACGCTGCCGTAATACTAGGGGGGATCTGGCGGAATGCTCATTCGCGACTTTCGTGGAGGACGACCACGCACTCACCAAGCCCTCAACAATGGCCCTTACAGCCGAGGCGCTGGCTGATTTTTTCGAGCTGGACAGACGAGAGGTCGCAGAAGGAACTGAAGGGGCTGCGGCAGTTGACGACACCAACGGAAGGAGGGATCAATCTCCGCCCCAAAGAAGCATCGAAGTGAGAAAGAGGAGGGTTAGGTTTGCTGACGATGTGGTATAATGGTAGTCTCTCTGGGGGATCCTGACGAGATTCAGCACGCTGTTTTGTCTGCACCTCCTACTGGATTGCCGAACTACCTTATCTTCCACTTGTTGCTAGATCCTCCATGGAAGGCACGATGTTTTCCGGCAGTTCCCACTCGTTGGTTGTGACGCGACGCCGCTCTACAGGTGGAAGCCAAGTTTTCAGCGCATGATGTCGACAAGGTCAAGGTGAGATGATCCTCCGCGAGGAGCGCTGAGAAGAAGATCACTTGGAACAAGGGTTGCTTGTTGTGGGCTATAGGTCGTCGACTCGTATGTGACCATTTCTGTACTTGACGTCGCGTAGCAGCCGACGAAGCATCAGCGCATTTCAAGCAGTTCCACGGTCGTCACAGAGTGTTCAATACAAACAACAGCTGTGAGGCTCAGCGTCTGCTGTTGCGATCTGCTCTTCTCTCTGTCCTTACTTTCAAGCACATTTGATACACACGTCGTCTCAGGAAACGGTGCTGGCACGAGGAGGACACTTCGTGGGAGAGCAAGTCTTTACAGATGTGTATTGGGATGCGAAAGGCTGCGGGCTGACGGAGATAGATTGGTGGCTCCGAAGCCGTGCCGGTCGATGGGAGCTCAAGGTAAAGTGGAAGGAATTGTAGTGGAATATCGGTTTCCAACGATGTTCGCTTAGAGCAGGCGGTACGCACCTCCTCCGACGACCTACCGATCGTGATTGTAAATTATTATGACTGTTCACGGCAGCTTGATCCCAAACCAAATCTTGGCCTGTGTCCTTCCAGGTACCAGCGGCTGACGTGGGCGAAGGGGTTACTGCGTACAGAGAGGTGACGGCACCTTCGGAAATCGCGAGAGAGCTACGAGAGGCAGGGTTTCTTGAAGAGTTGAAATCGCACCACCTTCACGAGTCTCGCCTCGACAAACGGGTGCTGGAAGCTGCGGGTTTCGAAGCCTTCGCTTCTCTCCGCACCAATAGACTGAAATACCGGTATGTGGCATGCCAGGAGGATGGCCGGGTGTAGCTTTTGTTTCTGCTGTTAGGAACCTGATGAGAACGCGCGCTCCGGCTTGATGCAAATAACCACGTTGTGCGCGTACATGATGGCGAACCTTGGATATTGGGTAGTCACGCAAATGCTTCACGCATTATTCCGCCACCATAGGATATCATGAGCGAGGCATGCCACTGCGTCATTCGTGTACCTATGCTCACGCAGGTTGGGTGTATTTGCCGTGGACATCGACCGAGCATCTGGTCGCCAGGTAGAGTTTGGTCATGAAGTGGTGGAGATCGAGAGGATATCAAAAGAGTCGGACGTTTTGTCTGCCAGAGATAGCATAACAGCTTTGGCGCGCTCTCTTGGTGCTCGACGCGAAGGCGAGTCTGGCCGCCCTGTCAAGGTAAGACGCGTTTCCTCAGCGTTTCGTTCATGTTAATTGTTTAGCCCGGGAAAAACTACGATTGTTGAGAATGATGTGCAAGATTGAAACGCGGTAATCGCAACGCGAGACGGTCTGTGCTGTGTGACCGCTGCCACACAACTAAAAATCTGAGCTTGACAGGTGTTTGCCTGGTCGCTGATACACCTGACTGAAATTTTGGCGTGGTAGTGGTGCGTGGGGATCATGTTTTGGACAGAGCGTATGCAAATAGTACCACTGTCTTTGCATGTTGTGCATGCCTGGATTTCCTCGTATACTGGCTTTGTAGTCTGAAACTTTCTCTCACCTCCAGGGTGTGGAATGGAGTTGACCTGATCGGCGAAAATTATGTCCGACGGTTAGCACTCCCAGGCTTCATAGGAATGTGAGGATACCGTTTATACAGGAGGTATTCTATTACCTTTGCAGGATATTTTTCATGTCTTCTCGCATTGCCACTTCCAAAGGATGATACGATCTACTTTTTTGCTTTCGGGTTTGCCCTTGCCTCTCTCTGCTTTTGCCTTTGGTATTTATTTAGGTCGAGGGGTCTACACTTCTCTTCTTGCTGTATTGCTCATTCTTTTTCTTCACGTTATGCGCCACCGGTTGGAGTAAACGGCATGTGCTGTGAGCGCTGATTTGAAGTGAAGACAAAAAAAAAAATGCATACGAACTTTTTTTGTCCGTCAAGAGTAGGAAGGTGATAGGAGCTTCAATTTTCAGAAAACCACAGCAGCGACGATATCGGAGCAACGACAATTGTGATCGTCGTACTGATGGAAACCTTGTGATAGTTGTTACGGAATCCATTATTTCATGCGTGTGGACTCGGGGAGGACGGGGTACGGTTCATACTTCATGTTAGAGAAGGA
The DNA here is from genome assembly GCA_902602495.3 of Ectocarpus sp. CCAP 1310/34. Taxonomy (NCBI): domain Eukaryota; class Phaeophyceae; order Ectocarpales; family Ectocarpaceae; genus Ectocarpus; species Ectocarpus sp. CCAP 1310/34. The sequence continues at coordinate 71,206 of CACKRE030005156.1, forward strand.
ATTCGTGAGCTCGGTATGATCTCAAGGCTCTGGTCGGTCAACTGTGTTACATATCTTTCAAGGCATCTGAGTGTGTACAATCGGGCCTCAATCTGTGTTCTTTGCGACGCCAGGGCAAGCTGGTGGAATACATCATCAGGAATTGCCCGCGGCAGCTGGAAGTTCTAGCAAGGTAAGCCTTGCGAATATGTTGCGATTGGTTCGCTTGGCACTCAATTGGGGGGCATGTTTGTGGAACAAATGATGAGCACACCGTACCAGTAGACTGATTGGCAGGGCGTTCGGACGCGAGACACTGCAACATCCAACCACGTGCCTTGCACGGCCCAATAGTGCTCACGCCCATTCCTGCGCCTCGTATCCACCCTGATGGTTCCCGCTTTGCTCATCTTGCAACCAAGTACAAATCCGTGCATTTGCATTCGTTACTGAAACATTCACCTCAGGCAAAGAGCTGTTTGAAACGTGCAAGGCAGGGTGTGACACCGGGGAGCATGTGCGTTTGGCTGGTGTTCTCTTCAGCCCGGACCTGAGGAGAGCAAACACGCTTGCCGCAGTACAGGTTTCTATGGTCCCGCCACCTTTCGTGGGCACTGCGTGAAGTCGGCGAGATATTGTTGGTTACGTCAAGCCCTTTGTTGTCTCTCCCCGTGGGAATGAATGCTTCGTTTGATTCTGCCAGAGTGAGGACAGCACGTATTCATGGTCTGAAGAGCCGGAGGAAGTTCGCTCATGTCTCGTGGATCCGTAGGCTCCAGTCTTTCCAAGTGGCGACTCTCCGCGAACTTTGGATCTACACGAGCATTGGTTAGATTCCTTGAGAGAAATTTGGCCATTGTGCGGGACTCGTCTTGTCGCCGCGTTTGTCGCGGAAACGACACAGTGGGACCTCTGGTGGCCATGGTCCTGTTGCCCAAATCATCAGGGATGTCCTTGTTGTATGCATACAGCCCAGCAGCAGCGCTTGTTGTACTGGAGGAGAGTGGGACTCTGCAGAATATCTGCCTCACTTGTTGAGTGTTAATCCACCACCAGGTTGTGAGCTTGCGTCTTCCAAGGGTTACATGCGAGAAGTCAGTTTTTGCATACCTTTCCAACTTCTCTCCGAAGTTAAAGGTAGCCGAGTCTGCACGTGTCTGAATTGAATAAGCAAGCTTGCCCCCCGCGAACAATGCTCGCCCGGCATGGTTGGGACTTCTTGCGCGCCGAAATCCCCCTTGCCATGAGCTTCATCAACAATTGCGTTCGCCCAGGGGTTTCCCTGTATCTCAAGGCGGCACGCCTGGCCAAAGGTAGGGACATACTTTGGGCTGCACCTCCAATCCGTCCAGCAGATGAGTTGATGTCAATTTTTCTCCAAGAACTAAGTGGTCTCAGATCTTCAGCATCACAAGCGGCTCAACCGCCGTATCTTCCCAGTCCTCGAGATGGTTGCATTTTTGCCCATATTTGCAACGCAACGATTCACGCACACACAGTCACCCGGTCAAGCTTCTTAATATGCATGCACACATATGTCTGGGCAGAAACTCACGATGCAAATCATAGCTGCCTGTAAGGCAGCCGGTGCTTTCGAGGGCTACAGCAAAAGTGGTGCGAAGTATAAACTAAAAAATACAAGGGAGGTTTCTTCGGATCAACCACGTCATCAAACGTTCGGTAGAATTATCCCACTTCTATACGACGTACATCCGACAACACGGGAAGTGGAGTTCCACCATAAGGCTATGGCATGCGAAACTTATGTAACGCGAAGGTCCCTGACCCTACTTGTAATGACAACGGCGGACATGCCGTTAGACTTCTCAAAAGTCGAAATTCCAGCGCGTAGAAGGGAGCACGGCTCCCAGCGAAGGCCACATTGTGCTGTTGCACGTGTGACAAGCGCACATCCCACTAGAGCTTAATATCGAGGTCATCAGACCTTGACCCCAAGTCTCTGCGATGCCGCTAGTCGTAGGATTTTTCTACGAAGGATCGCCTTCGACACTCTGGTGCACAACGGTCCAGGTAAATGTGGGAAATCTCGTCAATTGTCTCCTTTCGTACATCGGTCCAATAACACTGCTTTGACGCCGGCAAGCTGGCCCATCATCCTTTACGCCGTCCTCTTGTCTCTACGTGTCGGCCATTTGAGTAGAGGTTGACCTTCAACTGCTCCTTCGACAAACGCATGCACGAAGCACCGCGCTTATGCGGATATCAAGGTGACTCCCGATGGGTCGTCGACAAACCCGTGCTGGAAGTTGCGAAGCCGTCTCGACCTTTCACCCACGCCCTCTCGTTCCATATTCAATTGCCCGGCTAGCGCCTACGGCCATCCGTCATCCTGCCAAACTGAAAATTTGTTCGTCGTAGGGTCCATCATGAACAAGCGTGCATGCAGATGGGGGGCAGATGCGAAAGAAGACAGCAGGGTGCGTTGTCAGGCATTCATATCGTATTCGGTTGACGGCCGGTTGCTGTGTTTGACCTCGAAGCCAGTCTCAATCATCACTCAATACATCTGTAACAAAACAGAGAGCCAAGCACGTGTGCGACTTGACAAAGTACGGCAAGGCCAAACGGTGACGACGTGCGCAAACAGAACAGGGCCAGCCAACTTCGCTGAAATTTCCGGGAAATTTAAAGGTTTTTTCCTTTGCACCATGCCGAAACCTCACAGTTTTTGGGAATCCTTCCTTTGCAAAATCCACCTCGCGAATGGGAGCGCCACTAGTTCTCTGCTGCAACGTGACAACAGGACGTGGCCTCCTCATTTTGGCCGGAGGTTCGTCAACGCCGTGACAGTCGTAGTCGCACTCACACGAACGAAAGTCATGTATGTTGTCGCGTAGCCAACTGCCCAATTGAGGACATTCATCATGCTCCAACGGCGTAAGTCCCCTTATCCGCCTGACCCTGCTCTGCTTCACAACACATCGTCGCAGCCATTTTTTCCCTCTCACCTTAAGTTCAGTAGAGGTGATTCAGCGCCCCCTAGAACTCAGGTTCGTCGAAATTGTTGTGGAGCCCACTACCCGCATCGTTACCCGCGTCCTCCATAGCATGGGTCTTCAAGAATATGTCTTTCCTTCTCATCCGGTTTCGTAGAGCTTGTGCCGGGTCTGGGTGGTAAAAACAGATGTTCGAAGAATGAGTTTTTCGCTTCGCCTTGCACGCTGGATTGGTACACGGCAGTACGTTGTCGGGAACTGGCTGCCGCCGCCGGTGGGGCTGAGATGGACGACGCTGGGCACGGGCATGATGGCCTTCTTGCTTGTTCCGCGAAGGGGTCTGGTCTTCTTGCCTGTCCCGCTTGCGGCCCTGGTCTTCTTGCCAATCCCGCGTTCGCTTTTGAGACTTCTTGCCTCGCGACCCACGGCTGCGATCGTGTTTGACCTCACCACCATCGCCCCACTCCCCAGATCCTCCAGGCACTACTTGTTCTTCCGGCTCTTCTTGCCAAGCAGGGGTGGATCGGGACTCATCGTCAGACAAGATGCTCTCGGCCCTTTCCCGGTCTCCACCGCCGTTTCGGTCTGCACTTCTCCCGTGTCCGGTTTGGAAGCTCCCCACAGCAACAGTTTCGCCTTCAACGTCACCTGGCACGGTAAGCGGACCCCTGACCACAGAAGGAGACCGGGCATGCGCTGCCCCCTTCAAGCCACCCCAGCCGTGCACCAGTTCCTTCCCATCTCCTACGTCACTGTTGCGCTGCGTTTTACTACCGTGCTGAAGTCGATCACCCTCACGTCCCTCTCCTGCGCCTCCTCCACCAAGTTTTTTCTCTGTCTTCCCGTGTGGGGGCTGGAAGCCCCCTACAACAGGAGCCACGTCTTCAAAGGTACCCGACAAGGTCAGCGGACCCCTGGCCAACGATGAAGAAGACCCGACAAGCGCTGGTCCTTTCGAACCATCTGAACTTTGCACCCCTCCCTTCCCCTCTCCCACACCACTGCTGCCGCCCTGCGGTTTCGTGCCGAGGCGAAGTCGATTGTCCTCTGGCGGACGCTCTCCACCGCCACCTCCTTCGCCAGCATCATTCCTTCTCTTACTCTTCTCCTTCTCCAATCTTAGAGCGTTACGATCTGCACGGTCAACACTTTCCTGAAAAGTCGGGCACGGAGGCTCCGCGTGCTGAAGCCGCTGCAGGTCGGCGCGGAGCGCTCTCTCGAACAACCGTATCATGATTGCTTCCCAAAAAGTTGTCTGCCCCCCGTTGGCTTCAATTAACCGGCTCAAGTGATTGGTCAGGCCCATTTGTCGCTGGACCAACGTCGGGACGGATTCGTCTGCAGCTTGGCGAAGTGAAAATAGTGTGTCTGATGTCCGTGCGATGCCATCCGCCGGCAGATAGTGGTCGTGGAAAGCATTGTAGACTTCAGCCCAGGTCGACGGGGGCCGGAAAGGTGGCTTTCCTGGTTGTTGCTGAACGCCCCCTGCTCCCGCCTCTGCCCCCCGCTGCTGGAGGGAGGGAGGCGGGGTAGGTTCCCACTCTATCTGTCCTGCTTTCAGCAATTTGAAGAACTTCAGGGCTGCACCCTCCAAGACAAACACGACATCTCGGTTCAGAGCCTTATTCACTGTGCCAGGCGAGCTGCCAGGCAGGGCCGCGACGACAAGGGAGTGGAATCTGTTGAGCACGTCGGACACAGCACCAGGATCCTTGCCGCTAAATTTCGTCAATTTCTCGATGCCAGGCGGGAGGATTCTCCTAGGACGAGAGTCAACAACACCAACACTAGCACCACCACCAGCAGATGATCCACCAACTGGATCCACTTCGCCCTCCGGTGCCATCTTGCTGAGCGTTTCCAAAGCCAAAAGCCCGGCATGGTCAAGCTCACCCTTTGCGGCGAGTTTCTGCGAAACGAGTTTTTGGAGCTGCTCGCGGAGAGTCATTGGCTGTTGCTGCTGCTGCGTAGGCCAACTTTTCTCACCGGGGTGCGGCTTTCCGCCCTCTGTGTGTGCGGGCACCGTGGCTGCGTTCTGCTGTGTCACGGGTGCGGGCGGGTCTTCGCTGGCGATCTCGTTACCCATAATCCTTCTGTTGTTGCTGCTGGTGCTGCTGCTGCTGTTGATCGCCCTCGCCGATTGCTCTTCATCTAGCAGCGCTTGCACCTCGGGCACCGCCGCCGCCGCGGTCTTGCTACTGCTGCTGCTGCTGCTGCCTGTAGCCTCCTCTTCTTTGACACTTTTCTCACGGCGAACCCTTTCCTCAGACATGGGGGGAGCTACAGGAGGATGTGCAGTTGATAATGCGGGTGTAGGGAGGCGTGATGAGTGGCGAGTCCCGCCGTCCACTTCAAGGAAGAGCGTGGCAGGTGCACAAGAAACACACTAATATCTGCTGTTGTGAGCGAAATGCACTGCTGCCGACAGACCCCCCCAAGAAACAATTCACGGAGCTTCTTCTTTTTTTATTACGCCGCATTTTCGGCACACAACAGCACAAACTCACAAACTCAAACTCTGCGTCTCTCCCGTTAGCATCCTTATCCAGCAGGCAGGCAGCAGGGTTTTCTCATCACTCACCCTAAAGACATCAATACGTCTCTTCGGCTGGGGCATTATCTCGAGCGGTAGTCGCCTGTGCTTATGTGTATATTTTCCGAGAGGTCAATTTTCTCCTGTAAAAAGAGGTCGGCAATTGGAATGGTGGAGCACAACTTGAAGTACTAGTCTATGCATAGAGTAAACCCGGGTACCAAGGAACACCCCCCATTAAGGAACACTTGTTTTCAACGGACTTATCCCGCTATTGACTTGCGAACCCCTCGGGGCCATTTTATATGAGTGGACCATTTTAGGGTAAGTTACCTAACCCTAAGTTAGGTCCGTTTTATACATGAAAAAAAATTGTACAAATTTGGTACAAAATTTGGGTCCAAATATTTGGAACCAACATCTTCATTTTTTTATTTTTTATTTTTCCAAATACAACACAACGAGTCCATCTCCGTCAGAGAAAAGAGTCAAAGACAGATTAGCAATGGAATCATAGCGTCAACATCTTCATTTTTTTATTTTTTATTTTTCCAAATACAACACAACGAGTCCATCTCCGTCAGAGAAAAGAGTCAAAGACAGATTAGCAATGGAATCATAGCGTCAAAGAAAACTACCTGTTGTGTGTATCTTCATTTTTTGCATTTTTTACATGCTGCAGCTGGTCTCCAAATTTTCAATACTATCTCGCCGCTTGCCTGGTGCCAACGAGCACAACACACACATACTCAACACCTTCGCCGTCAACACCTCCACAACCAAGACACCATGGCAGACAGCACAAAGGGACGGGCTACTGGTCGCCGG
>CACKRE030005157.1:26003-50919 GCA_902602495.3 Ectocarpus sp. CCAP 1310/34
GGAAGAGAGCAAAGGGTTTGAGCCAGATGACCTTCCCCACAACAAGAAACGTAGGGCTAGGGAAGAACTGCCCAGAGATTCTTCTTGTCAAAATGAGGATCAGAATGATGGTAGCGAAAACAAGGAGGATACTGGTGAAAGTATTCCTAAACGAACTCGAGTACTAGGTATTTGCCTTGGTATACGGGTGCAGTTTTCTTCTGTTGCTGTTGTTTCTGTTTTTGATCCGAAGGATAGCTTAGCCTCCCCCATGTTGCCCCCTCAATCGGTCCCAGTTCATGGTAGATAGAAGTGTTTTGTGTTTTCAACCGCACTAAGACTGACGTCTTTTCATTGGTCAGCCAGTTAGCGCAGTCGATGCTTATAATAAAAGCACGCACACACCGCTGTCAGCGCCGCCTGCGCTGGAAATAGGGTTTCCAGCAATTTTTCCCAAAATGTTTTAGTTTTCCTACAATAACGGGGTACGCACCGAGTCGAATCGACACGATACGGCCCGACTCTGGACCGGATATTTCCTACAGCAACATAGCTTACAGGGAATTCCCTACCGGATAAACTGGACCGGAAAAACAACGGCCTTACAGGAAATCCATAGGGGAAACCTTAGATTGTTCGGTCGGTAGCCTGTCTGGGCCCTGTCATGTCTGGTGCACGCTTCACGTCTCGTCTGCAGCTCTGGCTGGCCAACAAGACTGAGCACACTATCCAACAACATCGAAACAAACAAGAAAATCTAACAGCCTGACGGCCGTTGTACACGTTGGTCGGCAGCATCTGCGACGGATTCGCGAAATTCCGCACGCGAACTTCCGCACTCAGCAGCAAACTTCCGTTGTCGAAGATGGATACAAAACACCCGTATCGCTGAAGTGGTAGTTGCATTCGGGTTGTTTTCCAAGGATAGGTGTCTATGACGGCAAGCAAACAATATACCACCGCTGGTACACAGGCCGGCAGTGGCACAGGTGCACAAAGTCACAACAATATTTCCTTCGACCCCTGGCTGACCGCTTCTTAGAACAATCTTGCTGGTTAGCTATCGTGTACGCCAAGTGCTATCCCTTTTTGAAGCCCCACGCCTCAGGCTCACCGTCGCGTATGCCTCGCTGTCGAACACGCACTGTCGACAGTCATCGTGGCCGGCGATGTCGCACCCGACTCCCTGGCAACCGCTCTCGTAGTACGTCTGAAAAGAACGCAATATGCCAAAACGCCAATCCGTGATAAAAATTAAACAACCACCGACACGGTACGGCTATGGATACACATTTCACGTCTCACACACTGGGCTAGTTTGGATTGGGGTTGGGCTTCCGTGACGTGTGGAATTGTCCCAGGCGAAAGGTAGCGTCGCACTCCACCGAACAATCTGCAAGTCGACGGGGAGGGTCGTTGTGACGTATATCAGCTTGTGCGGCTTGCTCACGATGCCAGCATGAGACTAATCTTGACTAGAGGGATGGTGGGATATAACTACCCGGCTTTCAATCCAAGCGTGCAGGGCTGAACTACAGTATCTGCTTTCTCGTAATGTTTGACCCCGTATCAACACGACGCACCTCACACCGTCATGGCGCAGCAATAATGCACAACAACGCCGCATAAAGCGAAACAATGCACCGTTGGATGGGAGATACAATTAGGTAAGAAGTTCAGCTCCGGCTGGGCTTGCCATTTAGGGTTAGGAGGGTCCTGTGAGGCTGCAGTCAAGGCGTTGTCATACTTCCTCCAGGCCATTGGACCAATCCAGTGTTACCACTGGCTAGTTATGCCATTGTTGTCATCCATCAATCTTTCGTTGACGTTGTCGGGTCTCAAACGAACACTCTTCCTGCTTTCCGCGGCGCGAGCAATGTCTGCACCATGTGTCATGAAGAGAAGAAGGTTACCACCCTAGTGTCATACACCGCTTGCCGTGTCTTACCCCGATCCCGTTCTCCCAGTCTACCGTGCTGGCAATGTCGACGCAAAGCAACGCGCTACTGTTGCCTCCCGCTCTGGTTTCGCACGGCTCCATCGGAATCTGTCAACATGCACATGTATACGAATCAGTACAAAGTACACGTTGAAGATGCGCGCGTATTCTGCCTCGCACCAGAACTCTCGCTGTTTGTTCTTGTCGTTTTCTCGGTAGGTTGGGTGTTGCTCGTATCCCTTGCGCTGCTTCTCTTGTCGTTGTACTTGTCGCTCTCAAGTTGTTTTCACTGCAAGTTTCTATCCGACCACCTACTTGTAACCTGCTGTAAAATCGAAGTTCATTTTCGGCATTAGCTCTTCTGCAGCATTTGTGGTCAACAACAGGCACAAACTACGATAACACACAACGATGATCAGACGAGCGCCATACTCATTCTTCGAAACTCCCTCCCCGATCGGTCGGGTGCTCCGCAATCGGTCTCTTACAATACAATGCTTTGCGCCAAGCATCGATGGCGCCACGATAAGCCCTGCGCGACCGTTGGGTGCACTGGAAGTTGTTTCTGTATCCCCCAGCAATCCTTGAGGTACGCCTTTTGGACGTTGGGGTTCTCTCCGAAACAGAACAATGTAAACCAACGCAACATGACCCGAAGGTGGAACTAAAAAAATCATGCACTTCTCGTAAATATGAGCGAGGACACACAACGTACCGTAGTAATATATGTCTTTCCGCCCACCCCCTTCGTCCTAGACGGACTCACCGTGGGTGCCAACGTTGAATTCGTGTCCCGTTCCCCCGGTGCCGGCGCGGGTGTGGATGCGTTCCCCTCCACATGTTTCGAGGGGAGTCAGGAAAAGACGAAGACGCACGCAAGATTACGGACTCTAAGACCGCAAGAAAAGGAGCGGGAAAATGCTGGCCTTACTCTGCGCAATCCAAGGACCGTGTGATACCGAGGACGGCCCAGGGGTGTAAAAATACAAGGTACAGCACTGCTATCGTTGGGTGCTGCAGTGGTGAACAGCCCCTTTTCGTAGGTGGTCCATGAAGTAAGCAGCAAAGCACGATGGACCTCACGATATCGTCTGCGAATCCTACGACGACGAAGCAAAGTAGAGCCCTGTTGCGCCACCACTACTTGGTTTACCTCAAAGCCCTCTCCATACCCGAATCATTGATTCAACACTGCCCGTGTAGACAACCATCCTCTTTTTTCTCCGTGGTTACCACGATCTGGATGTTCAAGGCCCTTACATATCTGCCTTTTTATGCTAGGCCCGTGGCCACGAAAGTAGTGTCGTAGGCATGAATATGTAGTGCCAACAACTGTTGTTTCTCTGTGGCGATGACAATAACAGGAACCACAATACACCTCGACGGACACCGGTGTGGGTGCAGAGACTGGTGGTGAAGAGTATGCGAACTCGCAATCGATGTCTCCTCCCATCTCGTAGGTGTCTGGCACGCAGCAGGGGCAATCTACGAATGGCACCTGTTTTTGGACGAACAGCATTCACCACACGAGGAGGAGAACGAGTGCGTGTCGTGACACATTCCGCCATAGGCTCCCACTGTATCTACCTGCTGAGGCCTTTTCGGAAGGTTGCTTTCATCAAGGGCAGGCCAGGTGCCCCCTGTGGAGGCGCTAGAAATCCTTTTGTGGAGGGTTTTGCATTTTTTGTAGAAACTGATGGACCCCAAAGCATATGTCATGGTGAACGGTGTAATCTCCTTAATGCCCCTTCCAAGGCCTAAAAAAAAAATAAACTGTTGTTCGATATCTGATCAGAAACGAAGGGTCAACAATGTGCGCCAGACAGTCAACGAAGAATCTGGGACCAACTCTCGCGCTCGCGCTCGATACTGTACAGTAGGCATGTTTGGGCAAGGCTCTCTTGTCACGACAAGGCCTACGAAGCTGCCCATGTCACACTTCTTCTTCACCTCTTCGCCGCCTAGAATTGTCTCGCTGAACAGGCCGCGGTTGAATACGCACAGCCTGCAGTTGCCGACGCTGCATCAGCACCAGCGGTAGAGGCAGCAGTGGCAGCAGCAACGGCAACAAGCACGCGGACGTCGTAGGATGGAGTATAGGAAAGAGGACAAACGAATACACTTTAAGAGATTCCGGGAAGTAGTTAACCTCAAGTCACCACACACACATGGACGAATGGTCTGCGAAAGGTTTGTGCGCTTTGGTTTCCTAGAAGTACGTTCCACTTCACAACAACGAAAGTGTTGTGCAACGCGTTTTTCCTTTCAAGCTTCTGACTTGTTGACTGGTCAGGGGTGGTAGATAGCCGCCGAGTAGCTGTTTGTTGGACCCATCGGTGCTGTTGCTAGTCGTACAGCCCGTGCATGCTGCCCTCTCACCCGCCGTGGGCACAGCCAACCACGCTCGTAGATTCGGCTTCAGGTCCGCAGCCTTCCTCGTCGTAGAATGCGCCCGCTCCGCTGGCCTTGTCCACCGCCGTAACCATATCGACTGTCGCCAATACCCAAAATCAGGTTGTTGTCGTTGACGCACGGCAAACCGAAATGAGGTTAGGACCGGCGGGTCATGGTAACTGAGTTCGGTCAGAAGTCTGTTTCGATTCTTTTTTTTCTCAGCGTTCGCGCCAGCCGTTTGCGTCAGTACGAGGCAGGTGAGCTGTGGAAAATTCTGTGTAGATTAGGAATACAGCTGGAATAAACAGCTACGGCAGGCCCTGAAGCGACGTCCAAAGGTCACCCGCCCCATTCTTGGGGTAGGGTCAAACCCTCTGCACCCTCACGTCACGCACGGCACACACACTATATGAGAGTCACACTACCCGTGTCTTCGAGATCGGGCTGGCATTTCCCCCCAGCACGCAACGGTACATGCTGGGTGAAAACAAGCTTTTCATGAAGTGCTATAGCGGGCGATTTGAATCTTTTCATTCACTTCCGCACTTTTCTAGATGAAATTGGCCAGCTATTTGGGCTCGGGAGATCCACGGACGACGGCCGTACCCCTTCTACGACCCAGCGAACATCCAAGAGGTGGGTTGGGTCAATCGAAGCCGTGAAAGGGCTTGTCACAGGGCTATCCCATTCTTCTAGCACCTCGCGATGTTCACCGTTGTTTTTTGAGGGATCTTTCCTCGGCTTCTCATGTTACGCATTTTGGTATCAATCCAACGAGATCGGCAAGCACTCTGTGTAACGTTACCAAGATGAAAGTACGCGCGTAACAGGCGCTCACCAAGTACTTCCACTTTTTATGCAGGGGCAGCAGTATTCGACAATAGTGCCTGAGTCCCACGGTTGTCCCAACGCCAACCCTTCTGTGCTCTCAAGTATTATGCACGTGCACTCCCTGAGACATGAGCTGCGAGCTTACTCCCTCTTCTTCACACGCACGATCGCCGATCATCACTCAGACAGAATCTCCACTGCAATGAATCGAGTGAGCTCGTTCTCGCTACCCCCGCCCCCCCCTCTCTCTTTCTTCTCTCTCGCATTCTCCCTCTCACCGCACGGAATATCGCTTTCGTTGGACCACGTGTACGGCCTCTCGCAGGGAGCCGTTGGGTTGGCCGTCGGCGCAGCCGTTGGTACCAAGGTGGGAGCCACAGTAGGAGGTGAAGTTTGGACAACAATTGGCTGCTCCGTAGGTGGTGCTTGGACAACCATTGGCTCCTCGGTAGGGGAGGTGGATGCATTCGAACTCAATGTAGGTGCTGGAGTCTCCCGCGCAGGGGTGGATGCATTCGAACTCAATGTGGGTGCTAGAGTCTCCCGCGTAGGAGCTACAGTGCTTCGGCTGGTGGGTCCTTTTATCACATTTGGGGCAGAAAGACAGGTGTGGACAAAAGGAGAGGCGTCTATTGGCATCGGGGAAAGGCATGGGTGTTTGACCCATCCGTGGGTTGGGTTGTTGCTGTCATGTTTGTTTCGTGAAAGTAAACAAACTGTTCTGACCTCTACCTACCACTCATCAACATCACCACGGAACGACTCTTCGTGGCCACAACCAACCGCCACTCTGTGGGAATCACAGGTGCGGTCAGATTGGGATTTCTGAAGAGGCATGTGCATGACACACGAAACCGTACGGCCCGTTGTTCGCCCTGCCCACGCAGCCTGATCAGCTCTCATGCGAAAAATGGTTATTTTGGGCCCAAAGAAAAAAGTAGGCTGGAGGTGGAACATGCAAACATGACATTGAGGCGAGATGCTGCCATGTCCAGCGAAGATCTATTCAGCATATGACGCTTGCGCCACCCTGAGCTTCGACATCGGTCTCACAAATTTATGTCGGGAACAGCAATAAACGCAACGGCAGCCATATCGAATTCAGATTCCACCTAGCACACCCTGGCATACTCGTATCCAATGGTTCTTGAGCACGTTCCATGTCCGTGGAGTTCGTGTGTACTAGATGCCCATGAATTACTAAGCCTGATGGCCACAATGGCGACACGGACATCGGCGCCAAGCGGAATAGAGCGAGTGCCTCGACAAAGAAAAGAGGGGCAGCGGCGTAACTGTTGCAGTCTAGCGTCCTGGAGCTATTACTTTGCCTCAGTTATAAAGCTGCTTATGCCTCCTCTCTACAGTCCCTCCCTCCCTGTCACGCGTGTTATTCGGCAAATGCGCCGATTGCGCGCATTGTCCAAAACAGTTGCTGTTCAAATTACGACTGTCTGCTTTAGGTCTATGTGCTTCACGCCGCCTGAGCACCTCCGGCAGCTCAGCATCTGCTGTTTCTACAGCTGCCGTCAATGAGACTGCTCGCGGAAGGATTGGGGTGAAACTGAAGAAGACCCGAAAACAGGGTTTTAGGAGATCGTCATCAAGAGAGGCAAAAATCCTACGGCAAATAGCAGTTGCTTACCTGGAGGGTGTATTGCTGCTGTTATTATAACCTCAACGCAGAAGCCGTTCGGACCGCTGGCGCTACTGTTCAATGGCAATAGCATGTCAATCAGAGGGATCCCCGAGGGAACTGAGTTCCGCCAGTCGCAGAGAGTAGTGTAGGCGTAACTGAACAAGACCGTCGCTTTTTCTGTCTTAAGCAATGGACATGTGTTATTTTCCCAACGGGTGGTGAACCCCTTGTCGACCTACAGAGCAGACCTGTCCGAGCTGTTGGACCCGCTTGAGCACACGTTGCGACAGATTCAGAGTGAAAGCGACTTGCGACGCCACGTGGTGTGTGAAATGTGGGAATTTTCTCACAATTTCGAGCTGGTCGACAGCGTATGTTTACTCCTCCGAAGTTGACCTACGATTTCACCACCAATGGACGGATAAAACTGTTGTACACTACCGAATCGATGTTCGATTGTATAAGGAAGGCCAAACAACCAGGCCTGTCCTCGGCAACTTATCCGCGGTGCTTTTCCCACGAAAACATCTCGGTAATTATCGCTTCCCGTTTTGCCGTGAAATATCGAAATTGCCGTTCTTGAGGACACAGGTTTCCCTCGGTGGAAGGAGACCCAGGTCGCGGTAGTCTTTACCCACTACCGGGGGGCTGACAGTTCTCGTTGTCGAGACTTTTTCAAGGAGAAAGCCTCAGATAAGAGAGAGTGGAACCAGCGGAGGGGAGAGGGAAGGGAGGACCGAAGGCCTCCAATTCCCATCTCGGCACGTGGCGCCGAAAGGGTCGTTTCCATAGTTGGGTTTCTCGCTGTTCAACCATCCGCGAGGTATTCCGCTCGGATCTTATCTTGTCCGACTCTTTTGTGTGCATCAATAGTTTCAGCACTTCGACACCTGTCCTCCAAATCACCCCCCCCTTTATTCGCCACAAAATCCATCCGCGGTAAAGATGCATTTTGGCCTTATGAGGGTATGCAGGGACCCACGTGGAAACAGGTGTTGAGAGTAGCTATCTCCTGTCGTGGAAGATGGTAGAACCTTGTTGGAATCTGTTGCTTGTGTGTTGAGTGAACTTGAGACAATCAAACTCCGTTGAACATGTGGCTCATAACAAAGTAGCACACGGAAACGAAAATAATTAACCAACGATTCTGAATGAACCGGGCCTCTTTCATCAGACACAATTTCGAGGGTGGCCCCATTGTCAGTGGGCGGGTGTCAACAACGCCGGTGGATTAGCGCCGGTGGCCCAATGTAGCGCCGGTGGCCCAATGTAGCGCCGGTAAGAATGCTGGGCACAGAGTAAATCACCGAGTCATTCTGTACATTGAATAGCGCCGGTCCCTCTGAGCATGGCCCGTCGATGCGCCGGACACACACCGGCGTATTTCTTTAGGGCCCTCAACTGCTCTATATTTAGATTGGTCACGTAAGTTATTGTACAGAACACATGGCCTCAGCAACGAAACATGATTTGGAGCTTTGATACTGCCATGAAAGGGACCATGATATCGGCTAGAAAACAGTTACCCAACACGTCATGGAAACTGGTGGCTCTATTTATACCATACACATGTCACGCGGGGATCAGGCGCTTGCTGAACAAGAGTGCAACAAAGCATTTTGTGGTATATTGCAGTACCTGACAATCACGGAAAAGGTCGCGTGGCACACCATGTTGGGAAGTTGATTATGTCTATTCATCTCGAATCGATTTTCGTCGAAAACAAAATTAGGGTGTAAACGATAACGAACCTAGAACTCGACAAGGCATGTGAGTTGCCGGTACTTGATTTGTCCTTCATTTCCTTGACACTGTGGGGAGTACATGGTCCTCTCGTTTCATGAACAGTTCGCACAATACTACCTTGATGTCACACAACGTCCTGGCCAATGTCTCCCACTATCACTGACAAACAACATGGGTGTACCGAAAATTTCCATCCCTTCTTCACGTCCTGGTCCGGCGAGAACCCGGCGTGCTCCATCCCGGCATTGTAGGCATGCGAGGTCAATGGTCTCACGACTACGGCATGCACGACTATGAGCACACACCCCCTTTACAATTACTGGCTATCTCCATGTCCCAAGAGTACGGAGAAAAATACGCAAATACGAAGCCGTTTTTCCCTTCATCATATCCATTAAATAGGCTGCAGAACAACGGTAGAACACGCGCTTTATCTCTGGCATTGTTGCTCAATCCCTTGCCTCGGTCGTTCCCCTTCTAGTTCAGCAAAGTGATGCCACGTTGCACCGCTGGTTAGTGATGCGAGCCGAGGCTTCTTGAGGAGTGGCGATATCCAACCCACGACGGGTTCGGCAAGAACTTATTATTGTACTGAGCCGCGGGGCGAGCGAAACGAGCGACCTGTAAGATTTCATAGTTTGTTTCTTCGTGCATGCATCAAAACGGAAAAGAAACAACCGCATGTAAAGTGCAAATTTTGAACGGTGGCCGCACATACAACCCGTCGCACGCTTGCTGTCCCTTTGTGGTGCACGCGTAGCTGAACGACAAACGATTCGCGCTGGTGTGTGTCGAAGTTCGTGCACCATCGGCATCGCAGAAAAGACTACTGCAAGGTATTGAGTCGCACCACGCGGCTCGTTACCCCCCCATACCTAGTATGGTATCAGTTTTCCAATTTCTGGAAAAAAAGACGGCAGGTGGCGGATTCGAACGCGGGTTCTCTTCCACCAAATGCAGATGTATCTTCGTCGGCGCCAAATAGGACAAAGGCTTCCCACGGTGGAATGAGACCCAGGTCGCCGTGTAGTCTTTACGGGGACTGGCAGCCCACCCGAGAAGCTCTCAAACGGGAGAGAGTACCACCGGAGGGGAGAGGGAAGGGAGGACCGGAGGCCTCCCATTCCCATCTCCGCATGTGGCGCTGAAAGGGTCGTATCCATAATCAGGTTTCTTCCTGTTTGACCATCCGCGAGATACTCCGCTCAGATCGTATCTTGTCCTAACCGTTCACGTGCAACAATGGTGTCAGCGCTTCACAGCTGTCCTCCATATTCCCGAGCTGACATTCCCATCCAAATCGTTGGCGGTGAAAATTGGATTTACTGTTCACAGCCACACTGTCACCGAAAAAAGCGCATTATTGGTGCCCCCATTGTCGAACAAACTGATAACGCGGAAGATCGCGGTCCCCGTGCTTCCTCGTTCCCGCGGAGTACATCACCCGAGGATGAGTAAGCCCCAACCACCACAGAGAAACCCAAATGTAAGTTTCCCTGTGCCGCACGTGATGGTCAGGTGGGTGCGTGAAGAGCAAAGGGGCTCGAAAATCTCAATTCAACTGCCAGTTCGGTTCTTTTTCAGTGCGGGTTCCTCTCTCTCATTTTTCATTCCATCGACACGACGGGCGAGAGAACCTGACACGGAGCACCCGTCGGCAGTTATAGGGGTGCAAAAATTAAGATTGGAACCAGGGAATGTACCTCCCCCTCGACCCGTCGTGCTGACTCCCGTTAACTTTTTAACCTCGAATAGGGTGCAGAGGGAAGCGGGGGGCTCCAGACTATCTGTCTCTGATATATTTTTTCGTTGCGGACCCTTCGGGTCCACTATATATTAGACTCGGACTCAAACTTTTTCCGAAAAAAGGAAATATATTTTGATTTAAGCCATCGTCCTGAGGATTCTTTCTGACAGTCTCGCCAGAACCCAAGATAGGAAAAAATAATCAGATTTGACAGCGGAGGGAGGCTCGTTTTGTGGAAAGTTGTTGATGATTTCCGATCTAGCAGCATTCTTCAATTTAACACATCAGGCACCACACCCACGCACACACAGCAGTCCGCGTGACCAAAGAGAAGGCCAGCTCCCAGCGAAAAGGCCCTGGAGTTGGCGCCGCACCAACAAGAGGGAGGCTACACGGTCAGAAAGCCAAGTTGGGCTTGCTTGCGTGGCTTTAGGTCAGCAACACCCGCCGGTCACACACAGGTTTGAGGCAAAGGGGAAGAAAGTGGAGAGCGAGCGCCGGAACCGCGGAGACAGCGACAACCGATGACGACGTAGAGGTGGTGGCAGCACCGCCAGCAAAGAGGAGCACACAGACAGAGCACGCAATTGGCCTCCTGGTGTAGACAGGCGCGATTCGCAGGGTATCCGTCGATTGACCTTTACCTGAATCGGTATACCTTCGCATATATGGCGTCGGCAGGATACTGGTTCGAATCTCCTTGGGTGCACACTTTTTCTCCTGACTTGGATATTTTCCCACAGACACAATGTGTGTCAGTCCTGAGAACACCTCTTTCTTGGAGTCGATCCTGCAAAGAACCTTGTGATACTTCCATCGAATTACCCATCCTGACCACAAGAGGTTCCCAGTTGAGGGTAAATGTCCTGCCGCTGACGCCATATGCGAAAGTGTACCGATTCAGGTAAAGTCAATCGACGGATACCATGCGAATCGGGTCCTCCTCAACACGCGTCCTCCCCGTGCAAGATTATTCTCTGCTGGTTCTTTGCTAGCATGGAGAGAGAGTTTGACTTGATGTGCCCCCGTCCCAATAACAACCTCTTGTCTCCCGAACGCTTGAGATGCTACACTGCAACTCGTTCAGAGGCTGCCGGCCAGTACAATCGCTCCCTCCCTCCCTGTCTACGTCCTAGTGCGATTTCGTGTGGTGGGGTTGAGGGGGGCGGCACAGAAGACACGCACACGCAATGCACGCACACTCAACAGTAATGAGAGAGAGCGGTGTCAGCAGGGTGCAGCTGTCACGCAGCGCGCAACAAAAAAGCAGCACCACCTGCGGTCAGGGGAGTTCGTTGGGTGGGAGAGGACAACTGTTGCCCCTCAGCCAATCATATTAAGTCGTTTAAATCTAAAAAATATTTGCCTACAGCAAGTTTCCAGGAAACTTTCTTTATTCCAAATCTGGAAAAAACTGGAGTCCCAGTCCGAAATTGTGTATTAGAGAATAGTTGTTACCCTGTGACCACGGGAATCTGACCGCGTCAAGTGCTACATAGGACAGATGAAGGTACTGGGTAGAAAGATCGGATAAGTTTTACATGTGAAGACAACAACAACAATATGGGACCCGCCTGCTGATAATGACATTAGAGTGCTTGGCGTAGCGCTGAACATAACATGTCGCCATCCGCGAGGAGAGTACCTGCAAAAAAACATCAAGGCAAAGATATAACGGCTTTCTATGCACGTATACCTTCATCGTCATCGAACACTTTTTAATGTTGACGGGCATTGCTCTCGATGGATGAATGTGTCGCGCACGTCAGTGCGATGAACACACGCTTGAGAATCACTACACTGTACATAGAGCAAAACAACAGCAACGGATGCATACGTACGGTGCGGTCTGGTCACATGTAAAAACGTACCATGTTCATTGGTGTTGCCCGGTTATCATCGTAGAAAACAGCAAATGAAACTGTGCTTCAGAGTTGGCTGGTTACCTGCGGGTACGAAATTTACCGTGCGTGTAGGTGCGAGGCTGGTTACCACCGGTCGGCGCGTAGCGGCCAGATACCTTGGTCTATTGGGGGTTACTCTGTTACTAGCACACCCAAAATTCACTGCCGTTGTCTTGTACTGTTCAGTGTACTGCTGGTGCTACTACTTACCACGCCGCATGGAGTAAGACTACTTGTTGTGGGCGAGTTACTGCTCAAACCTGCTCTAGCTTGTGGCCACAACTAAAAAATAACTGCATTTTGTCGTGGAGTCTGGTTGCATCGACGGGCAAAACCGTTCGGGCATCAAAATGATTCCGAGAACAGCTCAGAAATAGACTACAAATACATGTAGACCACAGTGAGCTGTAACGGCAGGATAGAGTAAGGTAAGAATAGAAAGTAACATACCTAACGAAGCAATCCCGTTCCTTTATACCATAGTGGGTTCGAAATGCGCAACATGCGCCTAGCTAGATTCGGGCTCGACCTGCGTGCTTGTGGCCGTTGGAGAATTTTCGTAGATGTCACCAATCAATCAATTGCTGTGTTGTGGACACGGGCGAGCAAGAAAAAATTCGCCGAGGAGCTGTTCCTTCAAGCTGGTTGCTGCATGGGAGCATTGATCGCTGAAACCCATAGCACGTGTCATTCATTGTCCAGATCACCTCGTACCTGACTCGGGACCTGAGCCAACAACGAAAACCAATGTTTGGAAGAGCCACAACAAATGGGAGAGAGCGAGGGCAGGCATATCTTATGTTCCAACGCACTATGCTCTCCGTTGATGCGCCGCCTCCGCCCACGGACGATGGTGTTGCTTCCCAACGTGAAGACGTGAAGACAAGGGCATGTCAATGCTACCTACGGGTGGCGGAGGGCCATCATCCAAGCAACACCAAAGTCACGTCACCTGGTGTAGCCCTAGGCTTACTGGTCTCCGCAGCAGTCGGCGCTAGGGTGAGATCGTAGGCAACGGTGGGACCACTGGTTGGCGCGGCGCTCTGCTGACTATGCGCAAGCCGTGAAGCCAAGATCAACGATAGAAGGTTGATGCTCGCGAGAAGGATCCGGCCTGTCATGGCAGGGTTCGAGGGGCCGCACGGCCGCACACGTCAGCTGGCTTCCTCTGTCTAGCGGAACAAGAGATCCGATTGGAAACAGGTCTTGTGGCTTCGTGAAGGTGGGCAGGAGAGAACGGAGCGAGAGGAAAATATTATTGTCGCAAAGGATCGCCGCGAACCTGATTGGCAGGAAGTATTTTTGGAGATGATGACGTCACCTCGAGGGAACTTGACAGTCTTTCCAAAAAAACACGGTGGCGACTGGGTTAGGACATGTGGGGAGCTCGAGCTCCTCGCCGCGGAGCAGTAGGAGAGAAAAGATTCATTAGAATTCCTTGCCACGTAAAGTTCCACCCGTGGTTTATTTCACGGTAGTATTGCCTTCGCCAAGATCTATTGTGTATCTCGTCGTCTCACGTGCTCGACTTTTCAGCATGATGATTGACCCACACATCGTCGTGGCCCGCGCCCATACAAATAAATCCACATTAGAGGAGTCAACACATCGATCATCTGTGGTCGATTGCGAAGCGTCCCTCTTCCTTCCGGTATTATGATATTATTGACATCATGTAGCGAGTCTATGTGGCGGAGAGGTCTTGCTTGTTCGCATGCGCACATGCATTGCACTCGAAACCACAATGAAATCGATGGCAGCACATTGTTATTGTTTCCTATCTGCCCACCTAAACATAGCTAAAAGCTCTCGTGAGTACCAAGCGTCGACGTTAGACCGGTCGCCCCGGTAGTCTATCATAGTGGTATCCTAGTAATCCGCTAGTCGCAGAGGTCGTGAGTTCGAATCCCCATGGATGGGATGAAAAATTTACGAATTTTGAGGGTGAAAGCGAAACATAGCTAAAAATGGTCTCGTGAGTACCAATCTTCGACGTTAACACCGTTGTTGTTGACGAGGGACAGGGACGGCTGGACCCGTCTCGTGATAAAAATAAAATTCAGCACGCACCGCAGGAGGAAGGTGGGGCATGAAAAGAAATAAAAAGAAGCAAAAAGTCTGGTGTTTACCCCCTCCTGTGTGACCCTGGATGGTTGTATGTAGTTGTACGAAAAAATAGTCTACACTGAAAAGTGTAGTACTCTATGTACATACGCTGAAAAGTGTAGTACAAGTCTCACCACGAAAAATGGGGGGACTGTCGCCATGATAAACAGGATGAAAACACACAACACACACATCGTGGAAGACGCCTTCAATGTGGAACAGATTCCTGGTCAGTGTCGGTGTTTACACTGCTGTGTCTAACACAGATGATCTGGCTAGATTCGGGTGATTGTCAATTAATTGCCCTTCTTCCCCTCGCTGCCTCGGCAAGGTTTTGCGTAGGCATGACCCAAAGCNGTCTACACTGAAAAGTGTAGTACTCTATGTACATACGCTGAAAAGTGTAGTACAAGTCTCACCACGAAAAATGGGGGGACTGTCGCCATGATAAACAGGATGAAAACACACAACACACACATCGTGGAAGACGCCTTCAATGTGGAACAGATTCCTGGTCAGTGTCGGTGTTTACACTGCTGTGTCTAACACAGATGATCTGGCTAGATTCGGGTGATTGTCAATTAATTGCCCTTCTTCCCCTCGCTGCCTCGGCAAGGTTTTGCGTAGGCATGACCCAAAGCGAGGGGGGAGATCTTTCTAGCGAACAGGGCTAGACTCACTCTCAAGGGACCGATACCTTCTTGCTGCGGCGCACCCGCCGCGAGGCGTGCGTAGTGGTGGAGTTGGGTCGGCACTGGTGCGTCAGGTACAAAGAAAGGTGCAGATGCGCGGGCCTCCAGGCCGTCGGTGTAGGCAGCAATGCCCATCTCATCTTTGTGCGCGGAGGCAGACGCCATCAGAAAGAAAGGTGGACGGGCACTATGTACACGACCCTAGGTTTGCTAGAGGGAGCTGTACTGTCTCAGTAAGCTGGTTTTGCCATCAAAGGAGGAGGGGACAGGTGGTGACGAGCTGATTGGGTTGGTTGACCCTTCGGCGCGAGAATTTCCAGACCAAGAACCCTAAGTAATAAGTGCAACGAGGGAGAACGCGAGGAACCGGCTGGGGAGGACAGCAACGAGAGCGTGTACGAAGCGGAGCGGGTCGAGCTTGGTCGTGCTAGAACTGGCCACAGCGGCACCGGAGCAGCGGCACCGGAGCAGCGGCACCGGAGCATGCGGACGGCATCGAACCGTGGCGCACGGACAAACATCTTATATCTCTTCTTGTTGTCTGTTTTTTCCCTGAATAGACTAGACTATATATAGGTGTTGGGTGTGTGTGATGACGTCACTGGTGTTGTGGAGAGACGCGGCAGAGATGGCGCGGGTAACCCGGGTGTATATATATTTTCAAATGTCGACAAGTTTTACCCCGGATGCAGCTTGCCACACGTCAACTGGATTCATGTTTTATCTTCTTGCGTATTGACCGCCTTCGTCATGGAAGCGTTTTGCGCTACTGTATGCCGACAGGCGCTTAAAAATGTTAGATACAGGCCGAGAAGTGGGGATACCAATGTTGGCCGGATGTTGCTGGGCATTTTTTCCGATGTTGAATCTCTGCTCAGGTACACGACACGCCATAACTCAAGCAATTTGAAACCTTGTTTTTTATTTTTTCATCGTGACCACCTTTTCCCTGTCGTAAATTTGCGCTATCGTATGCTGTGCTGCGCATCGTATTGCGAAAGCTACACTCCGAAACGCATTTCTTTTGATTCGCTCCTATTAATAATGTGCCACCGTAATAAAAAGAAAACATACAACACGACAACCACCTCCTCGGGCGCAATCTTGCGACTATTCGTTTTAGCCACCCGCGACTCTAGCTCATGTCTGTTCGAAAGTTGTGCTCTCCTGAATGCCCCCTTCCTAACCTCAACAGCTGTTATGTAGTCTACTGGTAGCCGAACGGTAACACACCACAATGGTTGTCCGATAATCACAATACGGCGTGTCGGTACAATCCGCACAGTTCTAAACTATTACAAGGGTACGGAATTGTAAACCACACGAAAGAAAGATTCAGCCCCGAACGATTACCGGCTCTGAATGCAGGAACAACGGCCCTCGCATGGTGGATTGTTGGAGTCGGCTATCCACCAGCCCACGTCATCGCGCTTGCCTGCCTGAACCACCTCGACACCCAGGCATTCCACCCCACCTTTTCCGCATAAGCGCCCCCATGGGTAGGCAGGTTCGGGGTCAAAACTATAGTTCCATTGAAGAAGAAGAATCGACGGTCATGTCGAAGGAACGACTGATTGTGACCTTGGAAGCTTTAAATGTCGCTTCCTTTGCTTGCTGGATCTCTTGCAGCTGCGCCTTTTTCCCTTCCTCGTTGACGGGGATAACCTAGGACGACGAAGACGAATCAACACGACGTGCGAGCTAAAGCAACGAGACTGACAGCCTTGGCTTTGGTGCCGAAAGAGACAGGAATCGTACGACACAGCCTGAAGGGTCATCTTTCAACTCCTCCGCTCTATTTTCGTCGTTGGCCGAAAGCACCATCAACCTCGAGAAAACAAACCAAAACGTCATAGAACAATCCCGTACAGCTTCACACGTAGGCACAGGGGTCTCAACAAAATTGTTGACATGAATGGAAACTTCGGAACACGCGAAGCGCTAGAGGGCTCACAATCTTGTCTCTGGATATTACAGTAGTTCCTGAACACCGTTGCCGGCAACTTAACTGGGAGTGATGAGGGTTTCATCATCGAGTACACTGACTCTTGCCGACCAAGAGGGGGAGGATGGGTGCAACCTCCCTCGTGATACCACAAAATTCGAAGGGGATTCCGTCGAAACCGACCCTTCCGCGTGACCCTCACGGTGAGCACGCGGACCGAAAGCTGTTCACACGAGCGTCCGGAGACGGCGGGGATGGCGACAAAAGCAACGATTGCATCCTACCTTCTGCACGGCGTCTTTGACGACACTCTTGGTCTTGTCGAGCAGCGACAGCCTCGAGGCGATGACGGCTTGCTTGAACAGCCGAGCGTACTCCGAGGTGCCGTGGTCGTTGATCCCGTCGATCAGCTCCCCCCTAACGAGAGCACTTATCCGCCCCAGCAGGCGGTCCCAGACGTTAGACGTGCTGATGGCACCGCTGTCGGCGGAAGCCAGGTAGGGAAGGGGGCAGAAGTGGGTCGAAAATGGTGAAAGACTTAATGGTGTAAACGCAGGCGTCGACGCAAGAGGTTCGCGGCGAAAACGTCGACGGAAAAATGAAGTTTGCGTCGAAGCCGCCTGCGAACGCTACGAGTTAGTTCCTCTTCCATGCTGATGAGAGAATAAACAAGAAAGTTCCGCGACGATAGGAGAACATCAGTCAGCCCCCAATCCCACGTACCCGAAAAGGATAAATGCACAGAGAGCGCTAGCCCTAAGACGCAATAAACAAGTTGCTGTATGATAGACAGAAGAATACAAAGGACAAGCATTGGAACGTGGGCTACACCGTTGGCTTTACGCCCCCTACGAGTAAATCTTTGTACTATTGACACTTGTCACGACCAGAGCTTATATTCGGTGGCAAAGGCAGGGCCTGAGACGCAGCAGACGTAGTGAGGCAATTTGGGGGGGTGGGCGGGGGGATCGTGAGAAATTAGGTACTCCTGAATCATCTACACCCGTGAACATCGACGGTGGAATCAGCGAGCGTTATGTCAATCATTTGGTGGTACATGTACGCAGGCGGGCACAGGGGCTGATGGTGCTGTGTACTCCGACGATCAACAATCGCAAACCCCCTTTACACAACGGGATGAGCCGTCACCCTCACAACCGCCTGCTGTTCTGAGGAAGGGGGAGCCGTGTCGTCACGATGAGGCAAGAGGCAAGGCCTTGACGGCGACAACAAGAAAAGCACGACCGGTAGGTAGCTGCAGGTAATGTGTTGCCACAGATAGGGGTGTGTCATCGCTGCACGTACTAACCGTGAGAAGCTGCGACCCGGGGCCACGCCGACAACAACTCCTCTGCGATGCACGCGTTTCAACTTATCGCGAGCACGAACGGTCCATACCTCTTGCCAAAAAGCATTCCACCCGAACGCTATCCCCCCACTAGCAACCGCTTCGCCGAAACAAACTGGGTTAGTAAAACTCCTCACCATCGGTTGAAGTTAACCTCTGTGCCGACGTGCGAGTAAGGAAAAGGAGGGATGCGGGGGACGATGTCGTTGTTGTTCCTGCAGCGGAAGTACTTGTCCTTCAGGGGTGTGCCGCGGTTCCACTTGTCGTCGAACGTCCTGGCCGCCATACCGTCAAAAACCCTGTTTCGAGGAATGGCAGCCATTGGTGTTGGGTTGGTAGTGCTACAACTCAACGAGGAGACCAAACGGAACTTTTATTTCAAGCGAACCTGGAGGGTTTAGCGCAATATAAGTAATGCATACGAACACACTCCAAGCAACGTAACGATCCACTGAAAGCAGTGGCGCCACGTGGATTAGATCGTAGTTACAGGCGCATGCAAGCTTGACGATGTTCGATTACAAGAGACGCACGTGTTGGGTCGTTGAAGGAGCATGATTTCTTGACTGTGGTCGTACACAACAGACAAACGCGTCGTGTTTCAACCGACCTCCTCGCCGTGCTGTCTCAAGAACGCCAAGAACTCAAGAACCTCCATCGCCGTAGAATACATCGCCACCCTCACCGGCGCGATGGCCACGCAGGCAACGCTACCGTCAACACGAGCGTCGAAAACTAACCCGGCTGGTTTGTTCGTCGAATGGTAGACCCTCTTGGATATCGTGTCGACGACTGATCGCCAGCTCAAGTTGGACTACGGTCTACGTCGAACCTTCTCGTCGCGTGAGCGATGCCCTCCAGATGAGAGCGAATCCAACTGACATTTCCACTCGAACAAATTCATCCAAGAGCTCAGACCGGCGTTCAAAACGGGAGTGAGTTCGTCATGAGGTCAACGCTGCTCAAGACCGGGGAAACATATTGGACGAATGATTCTAGCTGATGTGGAGGTGCGTTTCGGGTTTGCCCTCACTGCCATTCTCAGGTCAAACGATATGGACCAGTGTATTGTCGCCAGCATAGATAGGGGTCCCCAAGACAAGAAAACCTTCGGGGGGTTGGGTGCTAGACTAGTAGGGTATGCCACCGAGAAGGAGCTGTAGGGAAAATCTCAGTTCACTACAATCCCGCGGGACGTTGTGGTTGCCGCGCTTCTCGTGTGCAAAATATCTGCAACGCTCATCATGTTCTGTGATTATCGTGATGTTGATCACGATATTCATCACGTCCATAAGGTCGAAACCTAACCCTAACCTAAGACCATTTAGTGCTATTCCGCGACCGTCTCACCGTGGGCTACCAATGGTATAAATCCCTGCGATATTCATGTCGTCCACAAACGACAGGCGGGCCGCGGCGACCGTCGCGAGAGCACCTCCAAGAGAATGCCCCGCGATGTACAGCTTGCGGCTCATGCCATGCTCATTGTAGAGGTTCTTGATCGTCTGGTACATACCGTTCTTGCTGGAGGGTAGCCACACCGTGTCGACGCCGTCGTCGAAGCCCTGGCCAATAAGATTGGGTCAATCTCACGTTGTTAATTGCTATTGGAGGTGTACGATCAACAAGCATCGATGTCGTATGGAGTATGGGTAGGGGCAAGAACTAAGAAGCGAGGAAAGAAGACACGGGCTCGGGATGGTAGGGCATGAAGTTCAGATTAAGAGTGCTGCCAGAGGTAGTGTGAGGTTACCATGGCATTTCTAGCTTTTGACTCGGGGCATGTCGCACATCGCCGGAGAAAGGAAGTAAAACCCTTGGAGACAGGAATGCATTACCTTTTATTGTTTTATGTGTAGATTATTTCAACTAGTGAACTTCAGGTTTCGATTTTGGGGACATGGGATGAGGGAGAGGGACAAGGGGTTAGTAACCTGTCATAGGCGGCATTCCTTCCTACGAACACTGATCACGCAAGTAAACTCGACTGTTGCAGCTACGTTTTAACTCACCCGGTGCAAGTCGCAACCCTCTAGGTCAATTTTCCACTCATTCCGTGCCGATCTTAGCCCCATGTTAAGGTTTGTCGTCCAGTCCGTGAGCTCGTGCGTGCCTCAGAAGACCACCACCATCATGTCATCGTGCGCAGTCACAAACGCCTCCGTGTCGTGGATGGCATCCAGGATCGATCTTCCCGAAACCGCCGGGTCCGCCTGTTGATTCCGAGATAGAATCGTTGACGGTAATGTGAAGCAAAGCCGATGGCGATATTAAGCGTAGAAGATTAGATTTGACGCCGCTGATGTGCATTGCGCGAGTGTTTTGAGTAAGACGCATGTCTGGATGTCGTGCTGGTTGAATATATCTAGCGAATCCCTTGGCTTTTGTCGCGCTGCTTTCACGCGGTAAGGTAAGGTTAGGCAGGCACCGTTGCAACAGAAATATCGTCCACGACGGATCTGAGATGGAGATGCCGGGTCCGCCCGTTGAAAGCAGAGCAGGAAAGTTGCACCACATGGATGTTCAGCCTAAGTGGATAGAGAACGAGAGAAGAAGGGTGCAGGAGTGATGGTTAGTACTCACTCGTGGCGGTTACACCCGAACAGACGGTCCCTAAGGCTTCGTCGGAAACATGCACACTACGTCGATCACAGCGCGTCGGTCGCACACTTCGGTGTTACCTGAACGAAATGACGGTTGCGCTACTCTCTACGCCCCTTCACGGATACAATACACCGCACACATGACGGCTACATATGCGAGCAGCTTTGGCACGGACGCCGCGAAGAAGGCGCGTGCGTGTCTTTCTCTCGCCTCGAACCAATGGAAGCGATCGAACCCCAATCCCGCGATTGTCTCGTTGCCGGTCAGCATCCCCTGGACCTCGCTCTTTGTCGAGTAAACCATCTTGCTCATCCTAGCGAAATAGTAGCCGTTTTGCAGGGAAAACGACGTGGCCGAGAGATCTGGCTTAAGCTCCACCTGTCGAACGGCGGCGAATTTTTCATCGGACGGCGGGAAGGGTTTCGTTTCGGCTTGAGCTCTACTTTTCACACCGGACCTGGGCAGTAGCTGTTTCGGTCAAATATCGTAATATTGGGACCCGTTTGCCGGGGAATCCGTTAGGGGATATAAGCAGTGCTTCTTTGGGAATAGACTAGGAGGCCTGGAAATCGAAAATCTTGATTGCAGCATCAGCAGGTAGGTTTCGTAGCCTTCAGCTAGGCCAATACCTGCCTAGCACGGACGTTCGTCGTGTAATAGCAGCGGCGATCACAGTGTTCCCAACAGCGCCTGTGCGCATCGAAGCTCTACCCCAGGCAAAGACGCTGTGATTCACGCAGGGAGTCCAAGAATGAGAGATGCGTCGAACTAGGGCGAGGGTAGGGGGTTTTAGAGGTACCGCGGGAAAAACAGCAAGTACGAACTTCGAGAGGCACCAAAAATGCTCCAGTTGACGATCAAAATAACACATGCTTCGTACGTCCATCCACGCAACCCCGAAACTGAACCGTTATCTTTCGACACATGTGACCACATTGCCGACGCTGCCAACGGCGATATCATGGGGGTGGAGGTACTGCAAAAGGACAGACAGGACCCTCGATTCTCATGCGCACGTTGACAGATCCATACCCTACATTAAACCATATGGCGAAAAAGGCGTGCGACAACAGAGGCGTGCGAGAACAGTTGTTCTCGCACGCGCCGCTGCCCCATAGCATGCACATCTCGTAGCTTAACAGTGTCCCCTTACTCGCAAAATTCTAACGTAATAGGGCAATGAACGCCCCCCCCGCCCCCAGTGGGCAGGGGGGGCACAATGGCAGGGTAGACGACATGAGGAGATGAGGTGGAAAAACCGTGGGTTTTGCGGAAGGGCGAGTGTACAGGGAGATAGTTGGAAGAGGCTGATGTAAAAGAAAAGAAGGTCGGTCGCGGGTGATGATGAAGGCAAGGAGAGAAGCTATGGAAACAACTTTCGGACATGGGGAGGTTGGTACCGGCGAAAGATGGTATAATCCATTGAGACGGACATAGATGACGGTCATTGCGCCGTGACCGAATAGTTAGGTGTAAAGCGTGTGGTGCACCTAATGACAGGAACCAAGGATGAACAACGTTAAAGATGTAGTTGGTATTATGAGGCAATGAAGACGAACGTCAAGCGCAAGTGAGGTATCTGTCGCTCCGCCGTCGTCCGTTGGACCCAGGACGCACGGTACACGCGCAAGTCCAACATGAAATACAGCGATGTGACGATAAGCGAAGGGGCGATTCCCCTCCGGTATGAAACGACGTGGGATGTTCATAGAACGGAAGAAATCGGAACAATCCCATCCAATATCACACGAGAGGCCCCCGTTGAAGAGATACGATATGAAAAACTGCCGAATTGCATTGGAGGCGAAAGCAATAAAAATGAGGGCGGCGCGAGGATGAACATCAGGACCCCCGAAACGTACGTCGATTGACAAAAACAAATTCCCGACGTAACATGGAAGAGGCATACATACGGAAATATTCGTTGGAAACAGGGCCCAAAGACGAAGTCAAAACAGTACGCTTGCTAAAAGTTGGGCGGCGCTGTTGTCCAACAGATGATAGGAAATGTGAAACATGAACATGCGAACAGCCACCGTTGCTGTCACATCCCAATACGTGAAAAAACCTATAGGTGACCAAAAGGCATAGACTACGGAAATGTTCGTTCTTAACGGAAGCGTTTTTACGATGGCGGTACGTTCGCCAAATGGATATGTTGGTGCTGCGAGGCCAATGTGAACTGCGTTGTTGAAGAATACATCGTTGAAAGAAATGTAGTGAAGGAAGTGCATCATTCATGCGATGTAACGACCGGATCACATACATCAAACAGCGAGAAACGGCGCAGTAGGGCCAGTGAGAAAAGATAGGAAACCATGGATGGGGCAAACCGTTACGAACGCCCGGAATAAGAACGGTGTTACATACATGTACGACACCCGATACAAAAAATAAGACAGAAACTATGGGTGGGCGAAAATCGGCACAAGGACTTGAAAATTGATGAGACTGACGACATGTACAAATTTCTGGCCATGAACCGAAACCCAATAAGTAAAAAAAACAGCACGGGAGGCACATGACGGTGCAGTTTTCTACGTGTCTCCGACATGAACGCAACAAGGTATCTCCCGGCGAAATAGAATGTGGTGTAGTCGTGCTCTAGGTAGCAGCGTGTCGTAGCCATCACGTTTGATTCTGTCCTGTGTAGTCAAAATAATCATCCCATTTGACCTACGCACTCGGCAAACTCGGCGTACAAACGACCGTGCCCTCAAGGATCCAGCGTGCCAACCCTTGCCATGCAACCAAAACCAACAAAAAAAACAGCACGAAGACGCACGACTGCGAGCTTTCCTAAGTGTCTTCGACATGAACGCAAGTACAGTATCCTCGCACGAAATATGACGTGGTCCAGGGGTGCTCTATAGGTATCAGCGAGTCGAAGACGACGTTGGTCGTGTTGGCGACTCATCACGACTTATTGAGTCCTGGTCAAAATAATCATACGATTCGACCTACGCCCTCGGGAAAGGGTCGACCAACAAATGACCGTGCGCGAAAGAATCCAGCGTGCCAATTGTTGCCACCCAAGCAAACCCAATACAAAAAATAACACGGGAGAGACAGTGAGTGTTGCCACGTGTCCTCGACATGAACGCAGCAAGTACGGTATTCCCCATGAAATATGACGTGGTCTAGGCGTGCTGTATAGTCTAGGTGGCAACGACTTGAAAACAACGTTGTTGACGGTGGCATACCCATCACGACAAATTCTGTCCTAGGTAGTCAAAATATTCATGTCATTCGACCTACGCACTCGGGAAAGACCGACGTACAAATGACCGGTTCGAAAGGATCCAGCGTGAGGTCCAAGGAAGTACGGTCAAGCGTTTGTCGTTGGGCACGGTGGACCATGATGCTAGAACATAAGCGCACGGGGAATTGGACCCTCGCTGACTTGTAGCATAGTGGATGTGCTGTAGTCTACATCTTAACAAAACCAATACAACAACATCAACAAGCAGGTGTAGTGACAGCAGCACGCGCGGCGGGTCGAATACTGGGTGCTGTAGTCGCTGCCGAATGTTCTGCTACTCGCGACCAGTGCGCATTGGTCCGAGGAAAGAAACGGCTGTTATATTTCCTGAATGGATACGATATTTGCCACAATATTGCACATGGTGTGTACTCGCCTGCGTTCGTCGTCTTCGTCGGCGCGTCTGTCGGTGACGGACACCATGGCATCACACTTGGTGATGCTGAAACGTTCACTTGTGGTCGATGGTAGGGGTAGAGGCGTGTGATGGTGTGTACGTGTACACCGGTCGCAACTTTCGGCGAGACTGTCGGGAACGTTATTCAGAGAACGATCTTCATGTTCCGTTCCCTGTTGTTCTCAAGTGTTGTGGTTGTGGATCGCTGGACGTACCATATGGTTGTTGTTATTGTTGTTGTCTTCACATTAAAAACCATCCCGGTCTCTCTATCCAGTACCTCCTTCTGTCTCAATCTCTCCGTACTAATCCAGCACTTGACTCGGTCAATTTCCGTGGTCACAGGCTAACGTACCTAGAAAAGGTATACCAAAATAAAATGGACC
>CACKRE030005157.1:55802-69343 GCA_902602495.3 Ectocarpus sp. CCAP 1310/34
GGGGGGGGGGGGGGGGGGGGGGGGGGGCACGACGGAACACATTGTGTGCATTTTGTGCGTGTGCTGAAATATGCGTTGGACATCATGGAGGTACTGTAAGTAGCTGTGGGCAACACAGTTTGGCGGCCATCCGTCTCGTTTATCGGACTGGTGTGTATCGTGGGAAGGTAGAAGATGAAAGGTTGGCGTCTACAGTAGATCTTCAACTTTTTGGGTGTTTGGGCAAGGTAAGTGTTCGGGCGCACAGGGCACTAGGACGAGGGCGTCCTCTTCCTTGATGAGACACGTGTTCAGCTCACAACAACAAAAAAACATGTAGGTCTACACGTGCTGCCCCTTGCCGAAAGAGTATCAGTATGCATGGATAAAAGTCGCATTGTGCGTGCCCTGCTGTCTAGCTTGACTACACAGCAGTACTACAAGGCTATGTACGCACAGCGCTGCTGAAGGCAAGGTGAATGAAAAACGCCATGCCAAAATCTGGATCCTGAGACTATCTAATCGCTGACTATTTTCGCTCGCTCTTTTCGCTCTTTTTGGTCTGGAACAACGAACATGATCATAATAAAGCGACTCGCCTTCACCTCTAGCCTAGACTAAACGTCGCAACCCCGTTCACGGAGACAAATTTCTGTATCTGACGAAACGGAGAGCCAGGGGTTGGCGCGCCGGGAGCGCCCACTCGTCGCGTGATGAAATGATACATATGTATGTGCTCGACCGTCCTCGGACGGATCGCTGCTGGTGGCATCGACTCCGCCGTACAGCGGTGATGAGCTTACCCGTTGCTGGTGAAGCTTGCCACAGCCGCCGCTGCCGCTGCCGCTGCCGCTGCCGCCACGGCGCTGGCCCATATTCTCGTGATGGCTCTCATGTCCACAACTCCCACAGTCAACCCGCAGCAGAATAAACCAGACTGCAGACAAACGCCTACCACTCCCTCTCGCTCCCCGCTCGCTCGCTCTCCCTCCCCCCCTCTCACTCTCTCTTGGCACTATGTCGGTGTCGGGACGATCGGTTGCTACTGCGAGTTGTGCTGTCCCTGCGAGCGGCTTCCGTTGCCCCTTCAATGAATTTGGAGAGAGGACGAGGAGGGGATGACGTGCGGCGGTTCACGCGGGACATCCGAAGTGTATGTGTGGATACCAAATTTTTCCGAGAAAGGCAGACCACAAGAAAACCACGAGCAAAATTCCCAGCATGATGATAGACGTTCGTCTCCGTTCACCTGGATCCACACGAGTAAATCTTGGTGAGCGTGATGAGCTTTTGTTCCCCAAAATACTATTTCAGGAGATACCTTCGCGATGGCCGTGCTGCCTAGCTGATCAGATGTCAGCCAGTCATCAGTCAGCCAAACCGTTCCTGTATGGTGTGTGCAAGTCTGTAGACTATTACTATATTATATAATACATAGTCTAAGAACAAGGTGTGTGCTCTTCTTTAATAGGAGTTGGGGGAAAACGACACAACAGGGTACCCTGGTCGACAAGCGACACACCTGGGTACACAGTCACTAACAGCAGTAAATGCACACTTTTTTCGATAATTCAGTCCTCGAAGGGACCCGAGAAAAAATAAAGGAGGCGCAGAGAGCAACGCTATTTGCTGAACAGTATCATCATGCATGCATGCAAGTTGCCACAAATGAAACATGGTTGGTTCTCTTTGTTCCTGTTTAGAATCAATCGCGGCCTTCAGGATTGATTCCGGTGGCGCGGTGTCTCCATGACCATGTCTGTGACATTGTGTACGGACCTCAACGAAGGCAAGGAGAATATTGCAACTCGTGGGCGTAGGGTCTGTTCCAAGATGAAAAAGATGAAACACAGCCAGGTCGAACAGCCCTTCCAGGCTACCCTCGCTGGATGGAGACCCATCGCGGTGGTAGTTTTCACCCACTACCAGCTGTAATAGGAGACGGCAGCTTTCATTCTAGAGATTTGTTGAGGAGAAACGTCTCGAAGAGATACTTGTAAGATCCAGTGTCACCGAAGGGGACGGCAGGGCAGCCATAAGGCTAAGACGACTTTCTTCCCCCCACAGCCCATCTCCGCGCAGCAGGTAGCTTTGGGGTTTCTTGGTGTTCAACGAGCAGCAATGTACTCGGCTCAGATCGTACCTTGCAGTCATTTTTCATCACCAGTGTACCAGTAATAGTGTACAACATCACCTCCACACACCTGCCCTACACGTCAACCCCTCCTCTTGATGCGCCGTACACCCATCCGTGCTAAAGATCTGAACAGATGAATTTGGCGGGCTCAAGGTATTGAGTGACCTTCGTGGAAGAATCACCTCTAGACTGCAATACCCCTGTCCTCCACAAAAAGAACTACATACTTCGAGTAGTTTACCGATATCGACTTGGTATTCCCAACGGGGAAAGTTTTTGTCGCAACAACGGGCAATGACAGAGATTGAGAGAGAGAGCGCCCACGTAGTTTAGAAAATCACGAAATGCCTTAAAAGTGGCTCCGTAAAATATCCAGGACCGACCCCGTCCGCCACACCCGTCAATTATTTTTATCCTAACACCCCCAGCCTTCATTTTCCCATGGATAACCGCAATCGCCATACCTCGCACGACAACCCCTCGAGCAGGCAGATGGCAACGGGAAACAGGAAGAAAGAACGACCGACAGAAGAGGGTTGACCAAAAAACGCCATGTACAAACAGGCCTGACGACCTCGACACATGGTCTCTGATGTTCTTTCTCAAACACCCTCCCCGTCTTGCCGCTTGCACCGGATGCTCCAAAGTGTGCAATGTGCGAACAAGAAGTCAACGAACGGCACAGAGTCTCTGGCAGGACGCTTCGAGGACCAACGACAGAGACAGGTGCACGGAAGCGGTGTTTCACAAGACCTATATTCGTTACACACCTCCTCGGCGCGCCGGTCGACGGGGGGGCAGAAACCGTCTCATTGCTCCCAAGGGCTGTGGTGTTAAAAACACGGCGAGGCATTATACCTTTCAATACTTTCAACACTTTTTGTATCAAAGCAACAGGAACACTTCGCTCGTCACAACAGGTGGCCCCTATTTAGGTTGGTTCTCAACCGCGCTCGCGTGCTACACCCCCCTCCCACCACCAACCAAGCCTTCAGAAGGTAGGGACAGGGACAGGCAGCTCGTCCTTGTGAGGGGGGGGCTTAATATTGCACCCCCAGCCTTCTCCTTCAAAGACTCACTGAAACCGCCACAGCAGTAAAATATCACCAGTGTCTTAATGGGGCTGGGGGACGTGGCCATCTACGTAGAAATTTCTAGTCGCTGCCGGCAGTTTCACCTGCGGTGGGAATGAAAGAGAGGTAATAACAAGAGGAGGGATATCGACGAGCGGGGATCATATTTAGTTGCTTGAACAGAAAAAAATAAAATAAAATGTATGGACGTTACAAGGGTAAGGCGGCGGGCAGAGAGCAAGCCATCTATGGCACTGACTAAGTCCCGTGAGACTGCAGCGGAGGAAGACACCACTAATGTGTATGACATGTGTCACAATACAGGCAGGTGACGACTTCAAACAGGCAACGACAACGACCAAAATACATCGACACTGGAGACGGCCAGAAGCGCTCACCACTATTCCGTCCATTTCCGGAGTAACGATGACTTGGCAGCCGAGTCGCGACCTGACACGAAGAGGGCCAACATGCAAAATATCAAAGTGACACGGGCGGCGTCAGACACATACGGTAGGAAAGGACTGCGCGTATCAAACATCATCACCTGCAGACTCGCGACAAACGTGTCAAAACGAATCAACTCAAACCGAACCAGACCATCGAGAACGAATTTCAACCATGTGTTCGTGTTCTCTTTCGCCAGTCAACGCCCCACACGCACACGCAACCGCTCTGAGACTGACGTCTTTTCAATGGTCCGCCGGTTAGCGCGGTCGATACAAATATGAAAACACACACGCAAGACTCACGTTTCGGTTAAGCCGAAGGCTAGGTCAAGCATGTCTTCTTCGTCCTCGCTCGCCTCCGGCAGTTGGTCGAACACCTCGTTTGACATTATCACGTGGCACGTAGAGCAAGCACAAACGCCCTCGCAGGCACCTGCGAAACCACGCCAAACAGAAATTTCGATGACCATAATTAACAACACTTTGGCCTGATAAACAGCTTCGCTTTCTAAGTGGCATACGCGAGAAGGTGGCTACATCCAAAACAAGGAAACTTACCCTTTGTCGTTCAAACCGACAAACAGCTAGACCTCCTCTGCATACTCATTTGTTCTCCCTGCAGTCCGTAAAGCTCAATCTCGAGCACACAACCCGGGCAACTGCTTTCTGAGGGAAGGGGAAGGGAGCATTCAAACCAGCATCCGAAAACATGTATGATACATGTCTACCAGACCAGCCGCAAGTCACATTCACGACGGCACACCATTCTTGAGCAATAATCGGGTAATCCATGGAGTGGCGATGGCACGTCGCTCGTATGACGCAGCGCGCAAGCTGCTTGCGATGTGGCCTACGGTACTACCCTCTAAACATTACCATTTAGTTGGCAACACGCGACGATACTACAATCGATACGATGGGTGGTTGCAATGGTCGACGGGCAATTCCGAGTCAATTCATCGCTGTTTGGGATGAGTTGGGGGATTCTTAATGCCGCAACAACTATGGCGGAACCGCACCTTCCAAGTCGATCCCGTGCTTGTGCGCCACCCTCATGAGGTTCATGCCGCACTTGGCCGCCGTCTTCTTCTTCAAGCCGTCCTTGTTCTCCCAAGTAATCTCCACCCTGTAGCCGATGGCGGTTTAGCCATGGACATGGCGAGCGTTATTCGATCGGGCGTGTGTCCGAAGTTGCGACAGATGTTGATACGGGTGTCTAAGATGCACGCACTAGTATCATTTGATGGCTCCCAGACTCCCTGCAGTGTAACCGTTCGGTACAAAAAATCAGCTACCGTGACGACGGCGGCAAGCGAACAAAATATGTCAGCCGCGGCCACCCCTTCCTCCGCTTTGAGCTGTGTAATACGATACGATTCAAGAGTTCAGCCTGGGTCTCATACCCTCGACTCACTTTTAGAGAAGCAGTCAATGTCAAACCATTAGCGCTGGCAGACTACAGCCTTAACATTTATGAATTCGGCTTCAAAGGTGTTCCGCCCCGCTGCACTACCGATTATTCTGCCTACTCTACAAAGCGGCACACCAACGAGGGGCATGTTGGGCACGGTTGAACCGCATACCGCTCCCATCAGCTGACACTATTGCGTAGTCCTAGCAACTGCAGACCTGTCTGAGACAGCAGAAATACCGGTTCGTGTCGTTGTCCTCTTACGTTTCCGCGTGTTCGAAGCCCTCTTCGTGATCCCCATGGCAAGCTGCAATTGCGGAACCAACAGGTGCAAACGAAACGCACGTGCGGCGGACGACAGCAGAGGTGAGGCTTGGGCGACGCGATAACATTAAAGATACCAGAAATGAGACCTCTTGAGGTGCAGATACTTGCATACCTTCTAGAGTTCTATGGGTGTGTACGTGTGTATGCATTACTTGTAGACACCGGCTATCAGTCAAACCCCCTCTACATAAAACGCTGTCTCGGAAATGACAGATGCTAGAGAACCCAGTTGTCATCAAAGGTACTTGAATGCGGCGACAAACGGCAGGCTCGCCAAGTCATCGCACCCCCGTGCTGTCGTTTTACAGTTAAACCATTTCTTTAGTGCATTTTCATCGCACAGGGGTGTAATGACTTCGGACTGATGCTACAAATCCGGGCTTTGCGATAAGACGAAAACATGCGGGTGCAAGTCTACAGCGGTGACGACGTTCTGTGTGGAACACCTGGGGGGCGGGCTCTCACAAGGTGAGGTCAAGGAGCTTTCATAATAGCTTCCTTCGGCAGCAAGGGTTTCTGTCGGCATATATCTTGAACAGCCGGTCATGAGTCGGTGCACCGCCAAGTGCAATCCGCTACACACATGCCATGATGGCAACGCAGTAGCAGCTGAGTCGGTCCTCCTGCGGTACCGCGCGGTTTCTGCTGTAATCTCAACCTACATGCTCCTACGTGCACATGCCTCACGAGTACAAGATACACATGCTGTTTAGATGGTGTAAGCATATCTAAATCAGGGTGAGCAAGGTGTAAGCCAACTCTGGACACAAGCAGCCCAGAGGCAACCCGTACCATGTGCTACAATTCGAGTTGCCTGAACCGCCCCCATGGTCAAGTCCGACCTCCATTACTCAGCAACCCCCTGGCAAAGGATGCTGGGACCTTTTCACATCCACCACCTTTCAGTTGAGTGGGTTTGCCAAACTGGTGCAATACAGGAGCTGTTGTTGTCCTGAAAAGACCAACTGGCAAAAAACACTGGCATAGTCCCTGTCACCACTGCCAGCTTCAGGGCACGGTCTCGCCTTACCCCTTGCGCTGGAAGAAATGCCCCGCCTCCGCTCCAAATGCTGGAACGCGGAAACGCTCGGCGCTGCTACTGCTCTGGCTTCCGACGCTGCCGCTGCGGCGCTGCATCTCTCACGGCATTGCCGTGCAGCACCCTTCGCATTCCGAGACAACGCTCGAGAGGTCACCGAGGTTATTGTTCGCAGCAGGAGAGGTCCGAACTCCGCCATGCTTGCCCGCAGTGTGGTGTGTTGCACAACGACGCACCAAAATGGAAGGGGCCACGCGAATTGGATGGGAGTTGCATTGAGCAAAAATTCTGGTTCGGGATAGTTCATCTCGTGGCTACTGCTGGGCTCAGCTCTTGTCAGCTCTCAGCCGCAGCAGCGAAACCAACGCCGTCGGCTCAGGCAGGACAGCCAGCTCGGCGAAGCAGCCATGCACCGTGCTGTAAGTATGCGGCTTGGCCCGCTACCTTGCCCTCCAAGGCTCTTGCTACGCCCTCTGGCTAGCGAGGCTTCGACGCCGGCGCCACTCCTGCTGTCGGCTTGCCGCCGTCCCCTCCATCATCAGCAACTACTTCCGCGGTCTGGTGCAGTGAATCCCAGCCCATCCACTAGGCAGCAGGCGAGAGACATCTGCTCGACCGCTCCCGCCTGGAAGGGGAGAAGAGGGGGCGCGTCTGCGCTGATGCCAAAGAGGTCCGGGCCCGTGCGGCGGAAGTTTCCGGGTGCTGGCAAGAAGAAGAAACCTAAGGTGTGTTTATTGACTGCATGCTCCGTTGCACATCTCTCAACACATGGTAAACACTCTTGCGTGTAGCTGATTGCTTGTCATCCAACTTGCCTTGTACACATGTTCCCGCCGATGGCAGTATCCACTAAATTCCAGATTACCATGGCACGTACCCAGTAGAACGGCGTCTAATGTGTCACACTGCGGCTCCGACGCGCTTTTCCAAACGCGGTTTTCCAAAAGGTGCATGGCGCGCCCATGTCTCGGATCCACCGTGACCAGCGGCTGGAGGCGGATGGGAAGGCGCAGATGGAAGCTATGAAGGCTATCTCGCCCGAAGACCGGGCTAAGTGAGTGGACGCAAGGAAGGAAAGAAACAAGCTGGTGGGGAAGGACCCTTGCTCGCAGTTCAAACCTACAGTACGCGATGCAACTCCTCCTCTTGAAGTGGCATGTTTCGGAGGGTGGACGACGGTGTTTGGCATCCATGCGTGCATTCGGCGCATCTGCCCTCAGCAGCAGCGATAGTCGAACACGGGTGGAGCTTAAGAGTACGCGCGTATATATCATCCACGCTGTGAGAATTAAAGCGCCTAACATTTTTATTATCTTGAACAAGTCAATTCTCCATCCCCGGGCCCCGCATCCGCCACTGCTGTACGTCTCCGCAGATTGCAAGAGATGACCGAAGCCTTCATCAACACCCCGCTGGGTGCGCAAGACGACAGCATCAACGCTTTCCTCCGCCAGAAGGACCCGGACGCCATGATGCTCAACCTCGGCATGAGACTATCGGATGACGACCACGCCATCGCCGGCGGCGGGAGCGGGGAGGTCAACCTACCGCTGTCAGCAGACGGCCGGTCACCCTCACCTCTACTGCACGATGGAGAGGTAGACGCAACAGCAGCGGCGACGGCGCCCGAGCCGCCGCCGAGCCGTGATACTCTACCGTTACCGTCGCCGCAGCCGTCATCCCCATGGTCGCGTCAACCATCCGGCATGTACAGCCATTCCCCCGCCGCGCCGACAACTCCCTATCCCTACTCCTTGCCCTCATCGATGATGCCGTACGGCGGCGAGGCCGGGATGGGGTCGCCGCGCGGCAGCGGGGGGCGGGGAGGGGGCGCCGCGGAAGAGTTCAGCTTTCTGGTGCGGACCCTCGGTGCTCACGGGAGGTTCGAGGAGGCTAGGTCTAGGGTAGTTCCCGAGATGAGACGGAGGGGAGTAACGCCGACCGAGCACACGTTTGCGTCGTTGCTTGCTGGCGCCGCTATCGAGAGGGACCCGATCGCGGCGGAACAGGTGGGACGAGTGACGGGCTGACGGATAGTGGGGCGGATGAGCACACGTCGTTGTGTGGGGGGGGGGAGGCTAGCGTATACGGAGCAGCATCGCGGCGGGTTCTTTTATTTGGAAGGTGTCGGTGAGGTTGGCGAAGCAGGTACAGTTGCAGTTTATAGCAGATGCTCGAAACGTTTGTATGCTGAAGCATGCAGAAATATCAGGACGACGCTCTTTCGAGCGATAGTTTGATGGCTCGCTCGTTTCGGAAGATGTATCACCGAAAATAGTATCCCAGGCTAAAAAGAATGGCCGTTGTGATCGAAAATGACAGCGGGCTGCGGTTGACAGCCTTGAAGTTGACCTGCAAGTAGCCAAGGTGAAGTTTTGATGACGACTGGCCTTGTATTAGATATTATTGCAGCGGTACAACTCTATCGCACAGTCGGCAATCGCATGCTGCATCCCATCGCAGGCTGTTCAACTCCGAAAGGGTCTTGGCCGTACGTGCTTCTACGACTGCTGCTGCTGCTGCTGCTGCTGGTACTGTTCGTATGTGACATACCATTGTTGTCTCTTCCCGCTCCCAATCCACAATCATGCAGGTTTGGTCGGAGATGGTGGAGGGGGGCATCAGGCCATCGGCCCACGCGTGGTGTTCTCGCGTGAACGCTCACGCCAGGGCCGGCCGCATGCGGCGGGCTCTGAGTCTGGGCAAAGAGATGCGCGAGCAGGGCCACCCGTGGAACGTGGCAACGTACACCTCGCTCATCGCCGGCTCCACGCGCAAGCGAAACTACTCGGGGTGAGAGAACGTGCGCTTTTCAGACACAGAGCAATTCAGGCGCCACGGAGAAGAGATGGCGCCTGAGGTTAGCTTTAGGTGTTGCTGTCCCCACCGTCCGTGTTGAACGACTGTGATCCCGGTATAATTAAGAGTTATACATTTGCCCTTCAGGTCATATCGGTTTAGACTGGTCGAGTAGTCGTTCGTCTGTTTTCAAACAGCTTTCGACCTGTTCAGGGCAGCGTTCGACGGCCTCACTTGCACAGACCGACTGAAAAACATGCCACTACGTGCATGTTTGGGAACATAGGCTGGTACGTAGCCTTTACAGGGTGGCACATCAGGTGGTACATGGTCCAAACAGGGTGGTGCGGAGTCCAAACAGGTGTACATAGTCTTACATCGCCGCCTCCGTCTGTTTCGGGTTTGGTCAGGGCGTGGAGGCTGTGGAACGACATGGTCATCTGGGGCGTGCAGCCGGACGTGATGGCGTACAACACCATGATGAAACTCTGCGCGGACACTCGGCAGTACGAGAGGGCGATGCTGTTCCTGGATGACATGGACATGGAGGGTCTCAGGCCTTCCAGGATAACGATCGAGACGCTGCTCAAGGCTGCGGCCACGGCGCCCCAGTGGATCAGGGTGAGAGAGCGACCGACAAACGTGTACCCTTTCTCCTCGCAGCTCGAGAGACGAATGTGCTCGCGCCGGGTCAAGTGTGGTACCTTTTTTCGGTGTCGACTGTTGTGAGTAGATTGTGTACATGTACCACCATGTGCTTGGGCTGGGTCAAGTGTCTGCTGTTTGACTACGCCCGGAACTCAAAGATTTTGTTGAGTTGATTCTGAAGATGTATGTGCCGCCAACGTATGTACAGACTGGCGATTACGTTGCCAAACTGGGGATTAGAGGCGCAAAAATGCTTGAACCAACACGCGTTATTTGTTAGCGCGCCAAAACACGCGCTCTGCAGGAAATAGCATGATGAATCGTTGCAGTGCTGAGGTACTCGTGTGATGGAGCCGTGCTTTCCTGGAAGCATTCAAGGGCCTTGCACAACACAATGTGGTTACCAGTGGTATCATTCAGCGACCGAGAGTCTCAATTAGCTGACTGAAAGTGGCATGCATCACAGGCCGAGCTCAGTCTTAGTGCGAGGCTGGGTATCCCCGCGTCATGGCACTCGGCGGGGGGTCATGCCTTTTTGTGTGACTGACGGTGATACGCTGCCAATCGGTCAGGCAACAAGCGCGGGCCCTTCGGTGAACCATTCCGCGGAAGTAGTAGTTGTTGGGCGTTCTGTTTCAAGGTTCGGCCGCGGTCCCTGAAGCGTGGCCGGTGCCAACTGCGCCTCATGCGCTTTTTCTTGTCGCGGGATAAGCTGTGTTGACCGACAGACCTTGCGTCGACCGCACCCGCACAAGAGGAACCTGTCTCAAGCCTTGTT
Source organism: Ectocarpus sp. CCAP 1310/34 (assembly GCA_902602495.3). Taxonomy (NCBI): domain Eukaryota; class Phaeophyceae; order Ectocarpales; family Ectocarpaceae; genus Ectocarpus; species Ectocarpus sp. CCAP 1310/34. The sequence continues at coordinate 66,443 of CACKRE030005157.1, forward strand.
TCCTCTACCCCCTATGGTGCCGTTTGCACTGCTGTGTTGCGCCGTACCGTGCGTGTCCATAGGCCTATGGCACCATCGTGGATGATCTCGTGCAGCGCTTCATCGGCCTTGGAGTCACTCCAGAGGTTGACACCTACCGGGCTCTTTTGCTCGCCTATAGCAACGGCGGTGACGCGGACAAGGTATGCTTTGGGTGGTACGGTATGGCACTGCCGCTTGTCCCGGTATGCTTTTGGTGGTAAGGCCGTGCCGTGTGTCCCGGTACGCGTTTTGTGGTATGGCACTGCCGTGTGTCCCGGGATGTTTTTTCGGTTATATGGCACTGCCGTGTGTCCCGGTACGGTTTTGGTGGTCGGGAAGTGCCGCGAGTCACGGTATGCTCTGGTTGTCGGGTTTTTCGCATTTCGGTGATTTGGGAGGCACCAACCGGGCTCACACTGACAGTGTTGATGTATTGTACATGTGCATTAGATAGCGAGGGGGTCGCTCAGATGGAAGCAGGGTCACGAAAGTAGTCATGCACCCTAATCCGAATACACATGGTATAGGCAGTCGGGATCTCGAATCAAAACTGCTTGACCAACAACACATGACGGGCTCCAAAACGTTGATAACGCACTGTCGAACACTCACACACACAAGATTTAACTGTATGAATTACCGTCAACCGTCAACAATACACGACGATTAGATACCTTGGAACACACACACGAACGTCTTGATGTCTGCTGGAAGCACCGACGATAACATATGACGCGTCCCCAAAATTTGGTAGCTTGGCAGACACAAACGTAAAGTTTTTGACTGGTTGAAGCGCCCACAACAAAAAATTACCCACCACCAAAACATTGAGACACCTTTGAACACTTTCCCGAAGATTGTAGCTGTTTGAACCGCCGACGACAAGTCATGACCCCACCCCCTCAACAACGGTAGCTTGGAACACACATGCACTAACAGGTTTTGCAGTGCATCGAGGAGCTACACGTGCTCGAGGGACACACTGCGGACAACCTTGGTAACGGTACCGCCAAGCTTCCCTGGCAAGCCTACTGCGATTCTCTGGACGCGATAGCGAGGTGCACCAGCGTCGGCCGACACAGGGGCATTCCGGCGAGGTGATTGATGGACGCTGATTGGTTGATCGATTGCTGCGAAAAGCGGCACCTGCTAAATGGTTAGTCGAGGTGATTTGGCGCTGATTGGTTGATCGATTGTTGCGAAAATCGGCCCCTAATGTAAGGGAAGTCGAGGTGATGGACGCTGATTGGTTGATCGATGGATGCAAAAATCGGCACCTGTTTACGGGTAGTCAAGGTGATTGGCGCTGATTGGTTTTTGGATCGTTGCGAACAACGGCACCTGTTTAAGGGTACTCGGAAGTGTGGCTCCTAGCGACTCCGTGCAATGCGATACCTCCCCCCTAGTGGAGGGATCCTCAGTGAGATAGGTGCCCTTTCTTTCAATGACAAGGTGATGCTCCTGGTAGTTGAATTTTTTAGTCGGACATCTTGGTCAAGCTGCGATAGGCTTCGAATTGTTGGGATCCAGGGGGTCTGTAGATGGCAGCCGGCGAACACCGGCACCGGCCGACCATGAAACCACGGAACCCCTGTTCTCCGCGATCTACGGATCGTTGCGTTGTGGTTTCCGTCAGGTGGGGGATCCTCCCCGGGCAAGACTCCCTGGTGATGGACATCACCTCACTCGAGGTGCCGGAGGAAGATTTCAGCCGGGTGAGGGGGATGCAGATGGCCGCCATGGAGTGGGACGAAGAGGGGGAGACTGCCCTCAAGAAGGGCTTCAGGAAGGGAAAGCGGACCAAGTTTAGGGGTGAGCACGAGCGAACGAGACAGCCTCTTGGTTTTGATAAATGTTATTCACAGCACTGCCGCTACTTCCCCCTCGCAGGTGCTCGGTATCGCGTCTTACTCTCAAGGCCTATTGATCGTGTGTATTATTTACAGTGTCCCGGTGCTGATCCTTTTTTTTTTCGTCCGCAAGGTCAACAACCATCGATGGCCTAGGGGGTACACTGCGCACGCACACGTCAATCACGGACTTTCACGGCTTGGTTTTTGTTTTCTCATTACGCACACGCGCCGTTACTATTTTGGTACTTTCATCCCTTTGCTCTTGTTGCAGCTCTTTCATTGTTGGTTCCACGTTTGCGACTCCCGACGATCAGTCAACATGGTTTTTTCCCTCATTGTACGCACGCCTGCTGTATCAACATGTTTCAACATCTCAATACCCTGCGATGCGTGTGTTTGTATTTTTATTATTAGCATCGACCGCGCCAACCGGCTGACCAAAACACAGACGTCAGTCTCAGTGCGGTCGAAAACACAGAACACTTCTAAATGCCATTAGCTGGCCGTGTGTGTTTGTGTGTTTTTCAGGGGTCACGACTCCCGACGACCTTGTTGGCGACGACGAGTACGAGCGAGCCATCGCAAGCCAGTACGAGGAAGTCATGAACAAGGCGAAGGCCATGAAGGAGGTAGAGCGGCGGGAGGCCCTGCTGCAGCGGGGCATAGACCCAGACGAAGGGGACAAGGAAGCCAAGACTCGTCCCCGGGTACTGCCGGACCTGCGGGACCGGGAACGGATAGAGGCTCCGGTGCCTCATTGGCTCAGCGGCGAAGCGAGCGATCCGCTGCCTGGCTTAGCAGAGCAGCAGCAGCAGCAGCAGCAGCAGCCGCAGCTTGGCATCGGCGGGGGTGATGGCGACTGGGGAGGTAGAGACGTCGGTGGGGGGGAGGGGGGACACCGAGATCGGCTGCTCGACTTTGATGGCCATGGGGACGACGGCGGCGACTTCGTCCGGTCCTCAGATGGTGGTGGGAGGAGGAGGAGTTTAAGAAAGGGGTGGGGGCGGTTGGAGGAGGAGGAGGAGGA
>CACKRE030005158.1:11407-23692 GCA_902602495.3 Ectocarpus sp. CCAP 1310/34
CCAAGACTGAACTCGTGGCGGACGGGGCGAGCCCACCCAAGCCGACACCTACTTGGTGGCCCGAAGGCACAAAACCACAAGAGCGGATTAAGTACACCGCTTCGTCTTCGGCGGACGGAGTCAGACGACTGCGGCCAGAACGGTCACGCTCGGTCGCTTCTATTGGCAATCGAGAAAGGAAGTCGGCGTTGCCGTTTGACGAACCCTTGCGATACTCAAGAGTGTAAGAGTACGCTGTGAGGAATTCCAGCCAACGTTGAACGCGGGCGTTGGTTTCCCCCACCTTCGCAAGGTGTTCAAGCGATTTGTGGTCCGTGAAGATCTTGAAATGGGTGCCCCATAAATAACCACGAAGGCCCTTGACGCACCAAACGATACTGCCAGCTTCAAGATCCAGAGGAGTCCAATGGCGCTCAGACTCTAAAGTAGTTCGACTAACGAATACAATTGGGCGAACAGAACCATCAGGTTGCTCTTGTTCCAAAGTCCCGCCAAACCCATCTTTACTCGCGTCACAATAGAGGCGAAAAGGACGCGAACCGTCGGATACAGCATCCCAATCCGGATACACCAGAACAGGGGGGCTCGCGAGTTCTGCGAGAAGTTGTCTGACGGCGGATTCCATTGAATCCGTAAACTCAAACTTCACATTCTTCTTCAGAAGAGTCGTAAGGGGGCGAACACGCTTAGCCATCTGTGGGAGGAATTTCCGGTAATAGCTGAGACCACCAGCAAAGCTCGAAGCTGCTTGGTGTCTTTGGGCATCGGCATCTTGGTGAGCGCAATAACTTTGTCACCATTTGGTCGAACACCGTCCGGAGAAATAGTGTGCCCAAGAAACTCGGCTTCTGTGGCGCCAATTGTAGCTTTCGGAGGGGTCAGTTTCAAATTGTGTGCACGCAACCTTTCGAAAAGGGAGCGAATGGTCGCTACATGAGCGACTGGGGTCGCATCAAAAACGATGAGGTCGTCCAAATATGACGCAACACCTCGAAGATTTTTGGTGACTTCGTTGACGACCTTGCAAAACCATCCTGGGGCAGCAGCACTGCCCTGCGGCATTTTCAACCACTCAAAAAGCCCAGAAGACGTAACAAACGCCGTGAGAGGGATGGTATCACGATGAACCGTGATTTAATGGAACGAAGACTTCGTGTCAAAGAGAGAATAGATCTTTCCCTTCAACAATTTGCCCAGAGTATCATCAACTCGAGGGATCGGGAGCTGACTAAGAGGACATAGCTTATTCAGCTTGCGATAATTCACGGTGATGCGAACACCACCAGATTTCTTGGGTATGATAACCAAAGGACTCGAGTATGGAGACGTCGAGTGTTGCATAAGACCCGCGGCAAGGTATTGGTTGAGAATAGCGTCCACCTGTTTCGCAACTGGAGGGCTAACTCGGTACGGGCGAGATGTAATTGGCTCACTGCCAGGGGGAACGGCCAACTTGAACGGAAACAATGAACAAGAACCGAAATCCGTGGGCGAACTGGAAAACACGTCATGGTATTCACACAGAACATTACCCAACTCCGTAATTACGGCCGGCGTCCAACCAGGACCATGCAGGTGAAACGAAATTTCTCGCAAGTGGTGTGGCAGTTTGTCCCACACACGAGAGAAGCTAACACGTTGTTCCAATGTTAAACGTGCCAAAAGGGCCGAAGGTGGCGAAGAAAAGGTCGTATCCGAAGAATCTGGACCAGTCGCCGCACTTGGCTGTTTGTCGGTCTGCCCGTGCAGATTATATACAGNCCAGGTGAAACGTAATTTTTCGCAAGTGGTGTGGCAGTTTGTCCCACACCCGAGAGAAGCTAACACGTTGTTCCGATGTTAAACGTGCCAAAAGGGCCAAAGGTGGCGAAGAAAAGGTCGTATCCGAAGAATCGGGACCAGTCGCCGCACTTGGCTGTTTGTCGGTCTGCCCGTGCAGATTATATACAGACGTATGATCCGCCTGTGACACTCCCGAACGGCACCCGTTATTACTACAGGCAGGACCAAGGACCCTATCATCGGGAGTCTGCGGAACGGCAGCGGCCGGAAGACCATCGTTGACGTTGTCGCACGGAAACGCACTAAGGGGGACTTTGAGAAGGGGCGCCGAAGCGGTACCCAAAACATCTCCTGGTACCAAACTCAAAACACCCGCCAATGGCACGCGTCGGCGGCCATGAGTGACGAAATGTTCTTCGGAAGAAAACATGGATGTTTGCNACTCCCGAACGGCACCCGTTATTACTACAGGCAGGACCAAGGATCCTATCATCGGGAGTCTGCGGAACGGCAGCGGCCGGAAGACCATCGTTGACGTTGTCGCACGGAAACGCACTAAGGGGGACTTTGAGAAGGGGCGCCGAAGCGGTACCCAAAACATCTCCTGGTACCAAACTCAAAACACCCGCCAATGGCACGCGTCGGCGGCCATGAGTGACGAAATGTTCTTCGGAAGAAAACATGGATGTTTGCGGAAACATATCCACCATATAGTTGCCTACAAGAGCAGGAGAACCGTCACTGCGAACCAAATCAACTGGGACAAGTTGATGTTCAGGTAGTAATTGAATAGAATGCCGGCCAGCATACCGAAGCTGGAAACCTCCCTCCTGGGCAGAGACATGATGAACGAAAGCTTCAGCGTCACCCTGCTTATGATGGGCCAAAGTCAATTCTCCAAAAACGCGATCGCCAGGGCGTCTCGTCGGCAAGGCACGGTAGGAGCGGTCGCTAAACCGCGTCCAACTATCTCTATCGAGCAATACATCATGTTGCATAACACCGTCAGGCACAACATAGTCCCAAACGGCGAGAGATGCTGTCGGGAATTTTCGTCGTTTGAAGGGGGGCGGACTCGCCAAACCCACCCCAACAACGAGATTGAGTGCGTTTCTCAAATAGCGATGAAGCTGCACCCTTGGCTTTTATGGTCTCCCAAGTCCGAGAACTAACAAAAGTCTGTGCCGAATCAGTGTCCAACAAAGCGGCGTATCCATATTGCGTAGAAGCCAAGCCACAATGGGTTAGGATTCGTGTAGTGAAAGAGTAATCGTCAACGGTGATGACACCGCCGACTAAACTCGGACCTTGCTCAGGGAGCAAAGGCGACGGAGGACCAGAATGGTCAGCACCCCGAGACACAGCCCAAACGCTGGTGTCGTGATCGGACGGCACACTAGTGGCGTATTGCGAGAATTTCGCAAAACGCGCCGACGACGGCGGCACTGACGCCGTCGATAACCGTTCATGTGTGGAAGGGTTAACTTCGGTACGGCGATCCGATGGCGGCGCGGGTGTTTTACCCAAAGCCGACAAGCGAGAACTGCGTTCTGGCGGTGGGGCGTTTGATCGTAAAAGTAGGCGAACCTTCTGTAAAGCTATTCCCAACAAATTTGACCGCGCCAACGGGACGGACGACAAGCGTCAGGGTGATCAGCCGGATGGCCGATCCCCCAAATGAGGTCCCAAGGGCTGGCTTCTGCTAAAAGTTTATCGCCGGAACCAAGGAGGTGTAGTCTAATCTCTGGATTTCGGCTTAATTTAGCGTAAGAACCGGTCAGCACGATATTTTCGCGCTCTTGCAGCCAGAGAGTTTGGTTAAATTTTTGGACCGCACGGCCATACTGTTTATGTAGGCGGGGGTCTGAAACTCTCATAATGTTCTGCAAACATTCGCGGTCGCCAAAAAGGCGAGCTTCTTCTGCAGCAAAAAATTGCTCTGCACACACACAGGAAACACCACGAACAACAAAGGTAGAAGGAGTCCATTGGCAGAAGGGAGAAGGGGATTTCCAAAATAGGACTACGTCTGAATTGGAATACTCCTGAGTAGCATCGTAATCAACGCCCTCCGAGGACGGATGATGACTAGGAGTAAGAGCAGGATTGATATCCACTGCTTGAGGACCTGAAGTGGGATACGCCTGGACAGCAGCAAGGCCGACATCTTTCGCAGATGGGCCAGTGTCAGGGGTATGGGCAAGGGAATTTACATCCATTGCTAAATTGCCTAATTCAGGGGGTGGGTCCATCGGAGAATTCGAATCCACTGCCGAATTCGCCGAGATAAACGGGGCCGCCACGCTTCGTATAGGGCTGTCCGTTTCTAGATCTTGGACCGTACCCGCATCCGTACTGGATCGGGGGGAATATAGATTGCTTTCGCTAGAAGCGGCCACCAATGCGGTGTCTGTCAATACAACTGTGGACGGTGCAAGGTGCTCCTGCCCGGTCCTCCGTGACAAGGATCGCGAGCATACCGTAGTTACGGCGGGCGTCTCTGAAGCGTCCTCTGGAGACGGTGCTGTCAACACTCTCAACGTCGATCGCGGAACGTTCCTGGTTTGCGTCTCTGCACGATCGTTCGCGTTGGAAATTGGTGGGGTCTGCGTAGCCTCACCGGGCGAGAGTCGTCGGTCGGAACAAGACGAAACCGCTACCGGTGTTGCGGCGGCTGGCGGATCAACGGCGGCAGCGAGCGCAGACGAATCACACGTATCAGAAGTCGCATCAGAATTGACCACTTCTGACGAATCCTCCTCAATCGCACAAAGCGCGTTGCTCTTGCCGGTCTTACCTGCAGACGCCGGGGGGAGCTGCCGAACTACACTCGGTGGTCCCGCGCTTCTGGTCGCTCTGTTCCCACACCTCAAGACGGCACTCGTCTCGGGGGAGTCATTTCCCGAAAGAGGAGCCATCGAACGAGGCGAAGTAGCAGAGGCCGCAGGCGAAGTGTCGAAGGGCAAAAGGGGAACAGCCTGGTCCTGTGCATTCCCAGTCCTAGCGACAGAACGTAAACAAGAATCAGCGGGTGTAATGATACCAGCATTTCGCAGGGCAGGAGCACTTCGCTCCACCATCCCTGATACACGTACATCTTGTGAAAAACGCGCAAAATGTCCCGATGGTGCCGAAGGCGGGTCGGGGGAGGTACACGAACCGCCACCGACGGGTCAGTTGGAACCACGAGCATTGTGGCCATTCTGACCGCCAGATTGGAAATCGCCCGGTTGTCTAGCGTTGTAATTCGACGAGACAAATATACCTGGAGAGCCTGTCTGAGCCGATGACTGCGGTCTGTATGTAGACAGGGCACCAGTGTGGTGGGTGTTGTCTGAAGACGACTGTCGAGATGTGTTAGCATAGTTTCCAGTGTTGCGACCATCATTCTGGGAATTACCGTTGTTACGGTAGTCGCCTGCGTGATTTCGACGCGAGGACGAAGAATGACGTTTGTTACGCCCACCACCACCACCCGAACCGGTGTGTGACTTACGACGGTAAGACCGCATGCGACCTTGCCAACGTCGGAAAGCGTCGGAGTTGTCTTGCAGCTCGCCTAGTTCTGGGTTGAGCAGACCACTAGTATTCGTAAAAAGGAGCTGGGCAGTGTTTCATGGAGTGGTCTTCACTAGATCAGTTCAAACAACGGTTTCGGTTCTCTCGAAACGCGTGCGAGCGAGCGTCTTGTGTCAAGAGAGGCGTCCACAAAAAAGGGATCACCGGTGTTGCGAAAAGAGGAACTGACTTGTGCACATCTGACCAATCGCCCTGTTTAGCGGGCCACGCATTGTAATCGCGGGAAAACGGATGATTACCGCCATCCTGTGACTGAACTGCCAAAACAACAGGATTGTGTGCAGAACCTTGTGCCCACCGGCCCGAAGGCGCAGGTGCAGGGGCACGGTTCTGGGAACGCCGGGGCTGCGAAGAGCCAGGCGTGGAAGACAAAGAAAATACTTTGAACCTCCTATTGCGGAGGTTTTATTGGTGGCCAAAGGCGCGAACGCCTGCCGCATTGCATCAATCGAATCAAATGGTGTCACGGCCGTAGCCAGGTCACCAGGGTACAACATCGGAGCTAAAGACGGAAACTGCTTACTTACAGAATTCCTGACGATCTCAAGCACCATCGATACACTAGGAGCCAAAACACGCTCAGACCCGGTCACCGAAGAAACCAAAAGACGGAACGCCCTAAGGTAATCCGCAAACAAAGTTCCATTCGAAACACCAAACTGCTGAAGTCGCAAAAACGACTCCTGTCGATCTCCGACATCGAATTGCTCCGACAGCAGCCGCAGAAGGAGCGTGAAGGCATCCGTGCCCGTGGCTCCGTCGTCCAGCCTCCGCTTCACTTGCTAAAAATAATCAGAAATGGAGAGGACAAGGTCGGATGCAGTAGGTTTGTCAGGGGAGATTGCACTCAAAATTCGCTTTTCGAGAGGGCGCTCCCAACCTCGGACAAAATCGGCGTCCGTCAAACCTACGCTACGATCATCACACAGCAGCAATATATCTGTGAGCGCAGATCGAACGGTGCGAATGAGCTGCTGGTACGCATCAACCGGCAGCAAAGACGCAGGGAAAGGCATAGTGGCAACACGCTCAACTTTTTTAGGATTGAGGGTGATGTACTCACGTTGGACACGAGCAATATGTGCGGCATCTACTGTCGAGGCAGCAGCGGCAACCGTTGCGTGTCGAGCGTGAGCAGTGGTGGAAGAAAGCGGCAAAACACTATCATCGGTTGGCGCACTCGCTATGGCGAGGGGCTCAATTTTCACAGACGGGGGAGCAGCTTCGACAGCAACTCCACTGGGTTCGGTCTTAATAGACGGTTTCTTATTTGCCACACCACGAGAATCTGTCAACTCGACAGACTTGTCCTTACCACGCAACAAAAACACAAGATAACCATCACGCAAAAGAGCGTTAAGACGATCGTCAGAAGCAACATCCACGAGAGACGGTACTACGTGCCTGGATACCCTGCCCGAAGAAGTCTTCCGAGGAAGGCTACGTTCCGAACCGGAATCCGAGGATGCTCCTCCCGTCGTGTCCGAAGACGGGCGGGAGGTGCGGCTCTTCTTCTTTACTCCTTTCTTGTCCGCGCGCTCTGAAGAGCTGGACGCTGAAGAAGACGGCTGGGCGCGACCACGGTTGGAAGACGTAGACCCGCGGAGGTGGCTACTGTCGCTGTCGCCCGAATCGCCGCCGCCGCTCACGCGACCGCCGCTCTTTACGGGCGCCTTCTTCTTGGATGTTAAATCTTCGAACGCGGGAACCGGGGGAGGGGCAGAGCGATGACACCCCGGCCACACCACTGGGTCCGTGGCGTTTCCGTGCGCCGCCCGAAGTGACCCCAGAAGGTACTCCTAATACTGCTAGCCGATACTCTCGGGACAACATGAAGCTCTGGCCGCAGCAACACCGCCGCCAGCGGCACTGCCATGCGGGGTGGTCAACACCAAATGGTTTTCGGGTTGCTAGCGGGCATCTTCGACTCAAACTTGCCGACCCGAGACGGCCGGACGCCGCTCCTCCTAGCTGCTCTCACCGGGAACAAAGCGCTGGTGTTGAGCTTGTTAGGACACGGTACCACCATCGAAGCACGGGACGGAGTCGCCATGTGTGGAGGCCTCCTACAGAAGCAGGCAAGCTATCGTGGAGACCCTGCTCTCCAACGGGGCCGCCGCGGACCTCCGAGGAACCGTTCCGCTGTACTAATATGCGCTCGACAGAGCCCCACGAGAAAGCTACGCCGAGGTAATCAGTGTCCTTACCCGGGGCGGAGCCACGGTGAGCGCCCAAGACAGTCGAGACGTCATAGAGTAGTGCGGTAACGCCTCGGCGGTCTTGGGCGCTCACCGTGGCTCCGCCCCGGGTAAGGACACTGATTACCTCGGCGTAGCTTTCTCGTGGGGCTCTGTCGAGCGCATATTAGTACAGCGGAACGGTTCCTCGGAGGTCCGCGGCGGCCCCGTTGGAGAGCAGGGTCTCCACGATAGCTTGCCTGCTTCTGTAGGAGGCCTCCACACATGGCGACTCACCCGTTGCGTCCCGTGCGTCGATGGTGGTACCGTGTCCTAACAAGCCCAACACCAGCGCTTTGTTCCCGGTGAGAGCAGCTAGGAGGAGCGGCGTCCTGCCGTCTCGGGTCGGCAAGTTCGAGTCGACGCTGCCCGCTAGCAAGCCGATCGCCATTTCGCGGTGACGGCTCCGCAGAGCAGTTGTGGCTCCTGGCAGCGTTGCTGCGACCAGGGCTATGATCTGGCCCCGAGAGCATCGGCTGGGGTTGCTCCCAATCTCAACCATCTCCTGAACCTGCTCCGCACAGCAATGCAGGGGAAAGGGGAGATGCCATACTCAGTTTCCCTGTTTTCTCTCAAAAGATTCATTTCTTGTCTCTCGGCAAGTTCTCGGCAACAGCATCTGACATGTCGTTCTTAAGCCTCTCTACTTTGTGCGCTTTCTGGTGGCAACATAACTTATTCGTTGTTCTCGGAGTCGCCGGGATCACCATCGCTACCGCCGTCCCCACCTGGGTCGCCGGACTCTTCGCCGCCCGGGCCGCCGGCACCGCCGGCGTCACTGCTGCTGCTGCTCGGGCTGCTGCTGCTGCTGCTGCTGCTGCTGCTGCTGCTGTCGGTGGGGCTGTCACTGCCCGCAGCAGCCAAACCGCCGCCAGGAGCATCTACTAGCTGTTACTGTGCGTGCGGGGCGATCCCCACCAAATCGTGGTCAGCTTGCTAGCGGGCAGCTCCGGCAACATCAACGCGCAAACCCGAGGCGGCCGGACGCCGCTCCAACTCAATTCTTTCACCTGGCAGAAAGCGCTGGTGTTGGGCATGGTAGATCACGGTGCATCCGTTGACGCACGAGACGCGAGGGGTGAGTCACCACTGGTCGAGGCCTCCTAGGCAAGTCCACTACCATGGAGACCCTGCTCTCCAAGGGGGCCGCCACCAATCTCCGAGGAACCGGTACGCTGTACTAATCTGCGCTCGACAGAGTCGCACAAGAAGAAATACCGAGGTATTCGGTGTCCTCCTTCGGGGCAGAGCCACGGTGAGCGCCCAAGACCGCCGAGGCGTCACCGCACTACTCGGTGACGTCTCGACTGTCTTGGGCGCTCACCGTGGCTCCGCCCCGAACGAGGACACCGATGACCTCGGCGTGACTTTCTCGTGGGATTCTGTCGAGCGCAGATTAGCGTAGTGGTACGGTTCCTCGGAGGTTGGCGGCGGCCCGCTTGGAGAGCAGGGTCTCCACGATAGCTTGCCTGCCTCTGCAAGAGGCCTCGACACGTGGTGACTCACCCGTTGCGTCCCGTACGTCGACGGTGGTACCGTGCTCTAGCAAGCTCAACACCAGCGCTTTCTGCCCCGCGAGATATTTGAGGGGCAGCGGCGTCCAGCTATCTCGGGTTGGCAAGTTCGGGTCGACGCTGCCCGCTAGCTAGCCGATCACCATTTGGTGGTGACGGCACCGCCCAGCAGTGGCGACTCCTGGCAGCGTTGCAGCGATCAGAGCTATAGCCTGGCCCCGAGAGTGTCGGCTGGGGTTGCTTCGAACCTCAACCATCTCCTCAACCTGCTCGGCACAGCATTGCAGGGTGCAGGGGAAAGGGGGTATGCCATACTCGGGACCAGCGCCTTTCTCTCGGCACGTCCCTTGTTGCCACAGCAACGTCAAATGCCGTGACCACGCTACTACGTCCAGAGGCCGCGGTCAAAGTGGATCGACAAGCAGGGTGGGGGGGGGCTTACTCATGTTGTGCACGCCTTAGCTGGTAGCTCATTGACCACGCGTCTTCGAGAGGACGGAGCGTTGTTCTCGAAGGACCGATTGTCGATGGTTAATCGTTCCTTCCTTTATTGCAAACGGTGGCTCAAACATGTTGTCCGATCCTATGTGTCCTACCTACGTCACTTCCCGCCTTCTCAGTTCGGCTACCCCAGTATAGCTATCGTCTTCTCCTGGCTACAAGTATCCATGCCTCAAACATCTCTCTGTAACTCCCTTCTATTTTTCCCACCTCAGTCATGGAACATTTCTCTCTCCTTTTCGTAGAACGGACATTCTGCAACACACAACAAATCTGGTCTTCGCACGCGGCATCGCATTCACAGTTGAACTTGTCATCGTCTTTGCCTACCTTCCGAAACTTTGCCTACGCTCTCGAAGGCCAATGCCCCCAGTCCAAAACATGACCTTCAGCTTGGTCTCTGCATCCATTGGTCCATGTAGGTGCCCCTTTGAGCCCTGTTCCTTCTTTCAACATTCCGCATACTTCTAGACTCTCCTTTCCCCTGTTTTCTTTCCAGAAAAACTTCTCTCTCGGCAAGTTCTCGACAACAGCATCTGACACATCTCTCGTAAACCTCTCTGTTTTTGGGCTTTCCGTTGGCAACGTATCCTATTTGTTGCTGTAGGCTGGTGTACTTGAGCCCAGAATACGACGGTTGCCCTTACCCCGAATTCGACGTTGTGTTGTCTCCGGCCCGCAGCCTATTGTCTAGAGAGAGGCCCTCACACCAAGAGTGGCACGCCCCCCTTCCACTGCTGCATGCATTGCTATACCGAGCAGGTTGAGGAAGTGGTTGAGGTTGGCAACATCCCCAGCCGATACTCTCGGGACAACATGACCCTCTGGCCGCAGCAACACCGCCGCCAGCGGCACTGTTGTGCGGGGCTGTCACTGTGCCATTGGTGGTCGGCTTGCTAGCGGGCAGCGTCGACCCGAACTTGCCGACCCGAGACGGCCGGACGCCGCTGCACCTAGCTGCTGTCGCGGGGCAGAAAGCGCCGGTGTTGAGCTTGCTAGAGCACGGTACCACCATCGACGCACGGGACGCAACGGATGAGTCGCCACGTGTCGAGGCCTCTTGCAGAGGCAGGCAAGCTATCGTGGAGACCCTGCTCTCCAAGGGGGCCGCCGCCAACCTCCGAGGAACCGTTCCGCTACGCTAGTCTGCGCTCGACAGAGTCCCACGAGAAAGTCACGCCGAGGTCATCGGTGTCCTCATCCGGGGCGGGGCCACGGTGAGCGGGCAAGACAGTCGAGATTCCAACTGTGCTCCGTTGCGATGGGTTGTTACGCCCGATCCAGGATGTCCAGCATCACGACTCTTATTGTTTCATGAAAGTTCATCCCCAAGGAACTTCATGATAGCACGAAGTGCCCCCTCACGCTGTTGGCGTGTCAGCCACCCCACCACACCGCCGAGCCTGCCACCCGCCCTGGTGACACCATCCTCGAAGCTCTAGCGCACACGGACGCGGCGGTCTTCACCTCCGGCATCCACGTCCCACAAAGAGCGTTTGGGGCACCACCTGTATTTCCCTCAACATAATCTCAACCAAGTGGTTTTTGTCTGCGAGGCAAGAGCGAGAAGCACAACGAGCCAGCAACGGCGACGCCACAACCTGTCTGCCTGGGCACGAGACAGCAGCAAGCGGACGCGGCCAACTTCGTCGAGCTCATGCTGCGAACATTCGCGCCCCCCGCCTTAGATGATTCAACAATTTCTGCGGGGTCTGGGCTCTTTTGTCCAGTGCCGATTCGTCCGCGCCCCATCGCAGCAGGAGATCTACCGGCCAGCAGGAGCTCCTGCTGGCCGGTAGATCTCCTGCTGCGATGGGGCGCGGACGAATCGGCACTGGACAAAAGAGCCCAGACCCCGCAGAAATTGTTGAATCATCTAAGGCGGGGGGCGCGAATGTTCGCAGCATGAGCTCGACGAAGTTGGCCGCGTCCGCTTGCTGCTGTCTCGTGCCCAGGCAGACAGGTTGTGGCGTCGCCGTTGCTGGCTCGTTGTGCTTCTCGCTCTTGCCTCGCAGACAAAAACCACTTGGTTGAGATTATGTTGAGGGAAATACAGGTGGTGCCCCAAACGCTCTTTGTGGGACGTGGATGCCGGAGGTGAAGACCGCCGCGTCCGTGTGCGCTAGAGCTTCGAGGATGGTGTCACCAGGGCGGGTGGCAGGCTCGGCGGTGTGGTGGGGTGGCTGACACGCCAACAGCGTGAGGGGGCACTTCGTGCTATCATGAAGTTCCTTGGGGATGAACTTTCATGAAACAATAAGAGTCGTGATGCTGGACATCCTGGATCGGGCGTAACAACCCATCGCAACGGAGCACAGTTGGAATCTCGACTGTCTTGCCCGCTCACCGTGGCCCCGCCCCGGATGAGGACACCGATGACCTCGGCGTGACTTTCTCGTGGGACTCTGTCGAGCGCAGACTAGCGTAGCGGAACGGTTCCTCGGAGGTTGGCGGCGGCCCCCTTGGAGAGCAGGGTCTCCACGATAGCTTGCCTGCCTCTGCAAGAGGCCTCGACACGTGGCGACTCATCCGTTGCGTCCCGTGCGTCGATGGTGGTACCGTGCTCTAGCAAGCTCAACACCGGCGCTTTCTGCCCCGCGACAGCAGCTAGGTGCAGCGGCGTCCGGCCGTCTCGGGTCGGCAAGTTCGGGTCGACGCTGCCCGCTAGCAAG